>VZTL01032255.1:72510-84786 GCA_013400535.1 Scopus umbretta
GAGCGGGGACGCGGCGCCTCGGCGGGCGGCGGCGAAGAGGAGCCATGCGGGGAAGGTTATCCCCTGGCAGCCGGGCCGAGAGGCCTGGTCAGCCCTGGAGGGTTGGTGCGAGCGTGGCTGCTGTCCTTTGCAATTCTTCAGGTGGTATTTAGTTATAATGAGATTATCTACGCGGAGACCTGAGGAAAGACCGGGGTAAAGGGGAGTGCAGCGAGGGTAAAAGCATAGGAAAGCAGCCATGCCGGAGGAGAAAGCGGTTATATAGAAAGATGAGAAATAGGAGGGGTGGGGCTGGGCAAGCTGATAGTCCCTGGAGGCGGAAGACTCTTCGGAATTACAGCTATCGGCTTTAAAGGCAGTAAGGCTCAGTGGAAAAAGTTCATTTCTCTCTGGTTTCTAAAGTAATTTCCTGATGAACGTGTTGGGCACCTATTGGCAGTGCGTGATGAAGCAGGAAAGAATAAGAGGTAACTTCCTCACCCCAGCCAGTCATTAGCTACTAACAAATGCCTAGCTACAGGACATAATTGCCACTTAAAGGATGTGGAATTTTCATATAGAGAGAGATATACACACACACAAAATACATAATGTTTATAATTCCACATAAAAAAACCTCAGAACTTCTGTCAAAGTTACTGAGGGATTTATCTTGTTCAACACAGAAATGCTGAGGGACAGATCTAAGTATCACTGAACTTTTTTCCCGTGAACTTCCATCTAAAGTTGATGTAAAAAAAAAAAAAAAAAGTCATAATGCATGTATACAACACTTGTTTGTTTTCAGTGAGAAAGCCCACAAAATAAGTAACCTTAAAAGAAAGTACAAAATATTCACACTGAAGAAACATTTATCTTAAAAAATACTGGAGAAAAGAGACTGGTAAGGGAGTGGAGGACTCAACCCCATCCTGCATTGTACAAGAGGGAGAACATGATACCAAGTCATTGCAAGAAAGAGGGGGGGGGGAAAGAGCTAATAAAAGCTTGTGGTTACATATCCACATACCGTCACGCAGACTGACCTAAGATGACTAATGTAAAGACAACGGTAAAAGGTAATTACCATGCAGTGTGTTATCAGAATTATTACTTCACGTAGAAATACGCTGTAGCTTTTTCATCTATTTTACGAAATCATATGAAGTTTAATTATTTGAGAACAGCAAAGTACTCTCATAGCTGGAATCTGCTGCATCTACCAGAAGCTGTCTGTAGCATGTTGCACAAACAGATGCATATAAGATATTAAAGAACTTTATCCTTTCTAGGATATGTCTTACACATGTCAAATTAGAGAGATATTTGTTGTCAAATGCATTTGTCTTCTGAGATCGAAAGTTTAAAATCATTTAATGCTCACCTTAAATTACAACCTTTGACATCTGAAGTCTTTACTGAAAAGGGTCTACAGGGAACCTACAGATTTTAAGTTTCATAAACATGAAGTCTACAGGGAACACAAACTAAATCATATTTAGAATCGTGTATGGTACAGCTAAGAGAGAGTTTAGTTAAAATATCGACTATTTTTTAGTACTGTATTTCTGACTACGCATCTCTGGATGCTTCTGAGCTGTCTGTATCTATCTGCTTCTGTTTGTAAATGTGAAGAACCATGAATTATGAAGGAAAAGAGCAATGGGGTTCAATACTTTCTAGAATCTATTAAAACGAGTTACCAAAAGGAAGCTTTACATTAAAAGTGCTTGCATAGAAAGTAAAAAAAAAAAAAAAAATCAAGATTGTTTCCATATTTAGTTTTAAGATGATCTGATGCAGCTCACTCTACAGAGACACTGCAGTGTTGTCTACAATTACTTGAAATAGGGACAGATTTTCAAGAACAGTCAAGGAATTCACTCAAACTAAGAAAGGCAAGATGATAGATTAAAAAAATCTATTTGTGGTTGCCTGAACACATGAGTCAGCAAGTGCCTGCAGTGTCTATTTTAATGTGTTTTTTTGAACACTCAACGTAGTCCATCCTGGAGGCACCCAATTGTTCCTTAGTGGGTGTATTTTGCATCATAAAACAGCTGAAAATGCAGTTGTCTTGGAGCTGTGCTGGAGTATAGCTTCCATAAGCCAGTAGCTTCCACCTAGATAGTGCATTTTGGGAAGCTCTTAAAATTAAGTGTTCTGCTGGGAACTGAAAGTGGTGCTCTTGTACCAATTGACCATGGCTGATGAAGTGTGAAAACTGACATCTTTTCCTGTGTCAGGAACATCTAATTTGCAAGACTGGGAAAGAGCAATGGGGAACAAGTTGTAATTTCTTCAAGTATGCATTCACAATGATAGCAAATCATAATTCATTTTAGAATTAATGAGACTTATGCAAAGCTATTGATGAGCAAACATATTACTAGGTAATTCTTCAAAGTAGTGATTTTTTTTTTTTAAGTCTCAGTGGTCATTGTGTCTGTTTGTTCTGTTATATCCTGAATATGATATTATAGCACAAAAAAGCATATTAATGATAGAATTTATTTATGCAAAGATGGACTTGTTGCTAACCTTTACTTAGATTTTGGCAAGACAACCCCAAGTCATATTTTGCCTGTAAAACTATTACTAAGTTTTTAGGCTGGGGGAAGAAAGCAAATTTGAGTCTGTATAAAGCGAATATAGTCAAAAGGTCATAGTCTTTCATTTTAAAACATACTGTGAATGTTATAAATTTTTGTTAAATTAAAAAAAAATCTACACTACTTGATTCAATGCCTCCTAATTCTTTTTTTGTTAATTCTTGTTTTGTCTTGCCTCCTACTTTGTTGAAAAGCCTCACTCTACTTGTATATCTTATTTTATTTGCTAGGTAGTATAAATGTTATGTCTTAACTTAGAAGTATTTCTGTGATACGCCTTTCTCTTAATGATGTTCTTGTTTCAGATGAAGTCACTGATGAATTTTTATCACTGTCTGATAGTACTTTCAGGCTAATCCAGGGGTTTTCATAGTTAGGATACTGCAGTTATGCCAAGTTCCTGCCAATTCTTAGCTCTGAGGAATAATCCTTTATTTTACCAGCAGTGTTTGCCCAAACAGTTACGCCACTGAAATATGAGAAAGGGTGAAATCAGGACCTCAATTAGGCCATGTTTAATCCTATTTTACAGCCATTGCTTACTATATAGACACAGGCTCAAGCCCTTGGAGGGGAATGTATTGATTTCTATATGGAGATCAGTGCATATGAAAAGATCATTAGCACTGCAAAGAACCACCCAAAAGTTAGCAAACACCAGAATTAAGGTTAGTGGTCCCAGTGCAGTTTTAATATCCTTCGGTGCGAATATTGCAATCATGTGAAATGCTATGGGACTGCGTCCCCTCTCACTGCATGGGATAATCCCTGTAAATGAGACTGCTTTCTTCACCTTGAGCCGAGCCTTATCCCAGTTCTTCTTCCTCCAGATACAACATTTTCCTGTCACCCACCTCCTTGTCCTCCGAGCTGTAGCAAGGTATTCTGACACTCAGCACCTCTTCTTCTCCCTCCTTCCCCTACCTGGATCCTCCTAGTTACCGCTACCATCTTTTGCTCACCAGCTGCTGTGGACCAGTCAGCACAGGAGACCTGAGAGGACTAGTGGACACCCTTGTCAGAACGGTTGTGGCATTTTGTGCCGCTGTTGCGGGTACTTCATTCATTGCTCCTGCTATGGACTTGCTTTACCCGTTTGCTCCCTCTCCTGCAGGCTCGGCTCTTACCACTGTGCATTCGACTGACATGGTTTCCTTCATCCCCAACCTGGGTACATTGATGGGTCACTGCAAGCAGGAGGGACAACATCACTGCTCATGGCTCTTGCTGGTTGACTTTGACCACGGTACAGCACAACTGCTCCGCAGCTGCAGGGAAGACTGAACGGAGCCTGGGTTAGGTAATGCCTGGTATGAACAGGGGAGTAAAATCTGACAGACAAGGATTCTGTAAACAAATTTTTCAGAGGCATAGCAGGCAGCAACATTTGAACCAAATTTTGTAGACAGGAAAGAGCGCATTCCTGATAAGGAAATGATTCTTCTACCAAATTTAGCATCAATTGTAAAAGAAGGTGACATTAGAATTTTTCTAAGAGAGGATGCTAAAATGTCACCTGTTGGTTTGGTTTTGTAAATAATTGAAACCCATTTTTTCCTCTTCTGATTTTCAAGGGTAGACATTTGACAAGAATCCATTTCCCTTCCATAAACAAAGAATCACAACGTGAGTCATACACCCATCTTCAAATTTTTGGCCAAAGTGATTGAAGTTCGGGAAGTTAACAAGTAATTGAAAATAAGGTTTTCAATGGGCAGCATCAGATAATCCCAGAAGTGGTGCTACAAGCTAGGCAAAACATAGAGTTTATGCATTTGTGCAACTAGTGAAGGTTTCTCAAGTTCCCCTGGTTTAGTTGCTAGTTGCTTAAGTCTGGGGGAGGGAAGGGAAGGCGTGCTGTATACATTATAACAGAAATTGTCTTAAGGATTTGGAGGAGTCTTAAAGATGAATTCTTATTCAAGTCTGATGACACTTAATAATAATGGCTCTTCTTTAACGTAGGTGGTAATTCCACTTAATGAGAACATTTACCAATGACTGTCTTTTCACACGGCTCTTTTTAATTCCTCTGATCATTGCTTTTAGTATTTCCTTGGCTGTGACACATGCATAGGAATCTAATTGTAGTTGTTGCTACCTTTCAGGCTATGCGAACTTACTTGTTAACTGCTATGAACAGTACGATCCAATAGGTGTATGCCGTTTCCCCCTTTCTTTGGTAATTGCCTATCAACAGGTACAATTTCATGCCAGCATACTACGTCACAGCCTTTTGCATCCTTGCTAGCTCTATGGATATATTCAGCATTAGAAATATACGTGGACCATAGTTCCCATGCACTTCCATGCAATTTTGGGGGGACATTTGGATCATCATGAACCGTGCAGCTGCTGGGGAAGCAGCATTAGTGTTACATTGATACCTATGAGCCAGGAATTCTTCTTCCTGAGGATAGAAAGCATTCTGGTAATACCCCAATTAAAAAGCTACTGTTACGGGTCTTTAATTTTGCCGCCTCAGAAGAAAATTGCTAGCAATGGCAGCAGTAGCTGTATTCGTATCTACTTTGCATTTAAAGACTTTGGAGGAAATTTGGTCAGTATACGAAGCATGGAATTGAAGCTGTTCTTTTGCCTGTTAATGAGGCACGCAACCTTCCTCTTAACGCGTGCGCTCTGAAAGATTTTGCGTTGCTCAACTTGTTTGGTCATAAACAAGTTAATCATGTGCAGCCTAGACCACTGAGGAGATAGGTACTAGCCCGACCATTAGGAGAAAAGACTATTCGTTTAGAATTCTTTCAGAGGGCTGCTTACAGTGATGTGGGAAAAGTATCAAATAATCTAATAGGAGTGGATCCGTACAGGGAGAGTGTTGGTGCCGAGAGCCTGACATCCATACCGTAGGCATTTGGGGCAGAGGTTACTTGGGAAAAGCCCTAGTCCCGGCCCATGGATAGAACAGCTGCACATTAGCGTACAGTCGCGGCACTCCTGGGGCACAACGTTTCTTTTAGTTTCAGCTCGGAAGAAGTCAGTTTGCACGCTCAGGAACTGCTCTGTCACATGAACCAAGTGGAGGAGTTAGGACAATCAGGAGATTTGCTTCAAAATTGCACCCCCGATCCAAACAAAAATGCTAAACCAGATGCACCCGAAGTATATCAGTGTTGGAAGTACATTGCTACCTTTGTATCTCCTGCGCCTGACGGGCTACCCAAGGACAGAGTGTGAAGAGCTATACCCACATCTGCCTCGTTTCAAAGCAAGCTGGTTTCCTGTGAGAAAAGTCAAGGCAGTGTTTCCCAGCAATATTTTTGACAGCTTCTACACTGGCTTAAAGTGGTAGTGGATGCAAGCAGAGAACAGGTACCCTGTAAAGTTTATCCTTTTTATACTGGAACTAAAGTTTTAGGCAGATTTTGGCCTAGTCCCTGATACCACTCCCAAATACAAGCTTACATGTGGGTAGACAGATGGACTTGAAAACTTGCTAAAAATATTTATGTCTGGTTGTTTCTCCTGCATGCAAATTTGGCCCATCTCTCTTAATTCATTAGAAAAAGTAATCTCAAAAAAAAAAAAAGATATGCTATATAATGATGATCAAAATGTAATCCTCAAAATAAGTTAAATTCCTCTGGTATTAATTGAACAGGATTTTAAGAAGATTCAGGATAATTCCCCTCAGGGATGAAGTATATTTAACCTTTGATTGCAAAATCTCTTGTTCCTTAATGTCAGGTTAGAAGATATTGGACATGGGAAAGAAAGGCTAATGACTAATCTATGTAAGCTTATTTTCCTGAAATTTGCCTCTGTGGGAGTACTAATCTGCATAAACTGAAAGCATTGTTAACCACTGTTTATCTAGAACTTTTCTGAGTGGGGTTAAATAAGCTGGTAGCTAAAATCCGTAGCCTGTACTAACTCCCACTATAGCTTACAGCAGGATTAGCAACAGCAAAGCATTCTGCAAATGAAAGGCCAGGAGAGTTTGACTCCTAAATGCAGAGATTTACAGCCAAATCCACAATAAAAGTGGAAAATTACACCTGTGTTGGGCAAACTTAAAAGACACCTATTTACATTGTGATTTGGAAGAACCCTCTAATTGTAGCCAGTTATCCTCTCTTCATCTAATCTCAGATGCACAGTCAGACTCAGTAGCAAGATTTGGGGAGATTAAAAACGAAAGTGTATTAACTCTTCAGGCTATGCTGCTGTCAAAAGACAGCAAGACTTTTCCCATATAGACTCTGTCAGTGTGATGTCCAAAGATGCCAAGATGCGTTTTTATGAGCAGTTATTGCACACAATGAGGCTCAGTGAGCCTCATTGAACAGAGAGGACTCAAAGGAAGAGGACAGGAAAAAGGAAAGGAAGAATGATGTCTCTTGTTTTATAAATCCCTGGGTCGATAGCGTGGGCCAAAATTTACACTGAATTATTTCCTAAGAGCCACTACAAGTAAATAAAATTGAGTTTAAATTACATATCCGTCCAAATACTTTGAAAGCCTTGATTTGAACGGAAGGCAAAAGGTAGAACTATTACAGAGCTCACAAATGCCAGAGGAAGAGATTGTATTGTACAAAATGCAGGAAAAGAGTGAATTGCAAATTTAGCAAAATAGAAAGAAAGAAAAAAATCACCTAATCACTCACACAGGCGAGATAAGTGATCTTATAAAGCTTGATTCTAATTGAAACCATTAATATGGAAAAATCCCTTCATGTTATATAAAACCAACTTGAATTTAGTGTTAAGTAGGGAAAGATTAGCAATCCTTTTTAAAAATCAGTGCTTTGAGTTCTTGTTCTTCCTACCTATCTAATGATATTTTAAAATACTAGAAGTTTTCAGAGGAAGAGGCCTTCTTTGTATAGTTATTTGAGATCTCCAGATAGCATACTCTATTTCATGATAAAAGTAGATTACGCTGAAGTGTTTGCCAGGCTTATTTCTCTAAAATTGACTAAGAAATATCAGAAACAAAGTATTTTAAAAAGGATATCAAAATCTGAGGTTATAAAATGTACTACTATCATCTCTGCAACTGGTATTGTACGGTTGCGATTCTCCTTTTCACCATTTAATTCCATATTCATTTCAATCAACTAACATGGAAAGTAAATCAAACCGTAATGCATAGAATGAGACCAAGCATAAACTTTTCTTCCTGTAGTCAGCTGCCTTCATCCCATTTCAGTTCTCTTTTGACTTCTATTAGGTACTTCACTCATGTAAAGGAAGAAGGAAAACACTGGAAAAGACAATCCTTCTTGATGTGTTTGATAGCTTCATAACATAACCATCCTGAATGATGGTGGTTGGGGCTGCAACTACAGAAGCTCTTCATTCATGGGAGACAGGTAGATGGTTGGTATATATTCAGTTCCATACAGTTCCATAGAGTATAGTTTGGGAAAGGCAAAAGACAAATGAAGTAAAGGTTGATTATTTTCCTGCTATGTTCATGTTATGTTTTACTTTTCCTTCACTTTTACATGTAAAAGGTAGTAGAACAAAAGCAACAGAAATGTGTAGGGATACATGCAAATATTCCCCCATAAATGAGGTACCTGCTAAAGCAGAAGCAGCTGTCTTAGCTGAATCTGAAAAACTGCATGCAGGGAGTAAATTACCACAGGCATAACAAAAAGAAAAAAAAAATTGTAATGGGCAACAATAAAATGGCTTGGCTCTTTTACTGTATTTATGAGTGCCATTCTACCTCAAATCACGGAATTCAATAGAGAGAAAAGCTCCCTGCCTTTTGGACTACTGGATCTAAAACACAATAAAGAAAAAATAGAATAGAATATTACCATAGAAAATTACAACATGACTCTTAAAAATTTCCCCAAGTATGTGGAATAGATCAGCAACATCCTATGTACAGAGAGATTCTTTTTTACTTCTTTTTTTTTAATTTGGAATCTATGCCTAGACATCTAATGACAATTGAAGAATCAAGTTGTAAAAGGTGGGATTAGAACCCAGAGCTATTTTGTCTGATGGCAGTCAAATTAACTGGGAAAAGAAGAACCTGTTTACCTTATAAGACCATCCCTTTGACGTCATGGCAGTGTATAGGTGCTATTAACTTGCACTTATATCCACATAGCTATACACTTCCAGAGCAAGCAAAGCCTGATACTTTATCTTTCCTGCAAGTATTTTTTCCCCACTTATGTTTCATAATACATGTCAATTGTTTATAGCCGTTTCTACTCACTTATTTCTGTCTGCAGAATTTTATATTCAGTTCAGTGAAATATGTAAAATACAATATTATGACAACTGCAAAAGAATGTTAAAAACATAAAATTTATCAAAGCCAGGATAAGCATTAAGTTTTTTGTTTGCCTATAGGAAACACAGTAGGGAAAAAAATGAGAGGAAAAGCCAATCAAGGCTGTCACACTAAGTGAAAATAAATGAGGAGCCTGATAATTTTCTCTTCACCCACCTAACTGGAGATCTATTAATACTTCCATGTGACACATGTCTATGGTGTTTTGTTGGAGGACTATGCTTTTATAATACATAAAGGAATCAGATTTCTCAGTAGACCTATTTAGTATTTACTATTAATAACCACATTATCAGATTTAACAAAGGATTGTCGTACAATTCTTCCATTTGCTGGGGACATTTATTAAAGTACTGATAAGCTTTACAGTTTTATTCAGGTGCAAATACAGATGCTACTACATTTTTAAGTACTTTTCCAGATCTGGCACTTTTAACAGTATCTTTCAGATTTTAATTGTGACAAGTTCCATCAGCAATGGAACTTTGGTGCAGCAGTTTCCATTAAGTTCTTCCCCCTTGAAGACATATAAAATAAAATGCACACAAACACCTTTATAAATAAGGCATATATACTCTGAACTCTGAAGCTAGACAGAAACCAAGTCAGTCTTATGTAGTGACTTAGTTCCGGTAACCTATGTCATGCTGACTGTTACTTCCGGAAAATAAGATATTTTTAAACTAAGCTATATGATCTAAGTGTGTCTTCAAATTTGAAAGAAATCACTCGTTGCCTTGATATATTTTGAGCTAGAAATCATCCATAAAAACGTTAACATTCTGCAAGGATGGACTGAATGAAGAAGCTTTTGTTATGTCCTAACAATCTACCACCCTGGGAAAATCGTAGCGGGAGAGTAGTCCAGTGTACTGACCATCCCAGTCTCTGGCTCCCCGGATCGTCCATTGCTGCGGGTGGGGAAAATACGAAACAGGAAGGAAACGAGCAACTTGGGAGCAGAGCAGCTCAGCTTGATGGAGCCACAGGCAACAGTGTGGGAGCCCCACTCACCCACCCAGTACCCAGCCCTCAGAACCCCCCAGAGCCCAAGAGAGCCCCCAAGTATCCTGCAGTGCTTCTGACAGACTCCGGAGCTACCCAGTACCTCCCCAGTGAATCCAGTACCCCCTAAAGCTCCTATATACTCTCTCAGTGCCCCCAGTACCTCTCGGAGCCCTCCCGATATTCTAGAGTCCTGCAGTACCCTGAGTACCCATTACCCTGCCAGCGCCCCCCGGTACCCACCCCATGTTCAGTGGCGCTCCTTAGGTGACCACCATCATTTGCTTCTAAGCACTGCTTACTGTCTCAGAAGGCCTCCTCAAAATCCTTCAATACATAAGAGCTCTTGGCTTTTTGATTGTTCCAGAAGCAAAAAAAGTAGCGTGCCTTTTCCAAGGTCATGGAATCGATCAGTGGAATAGCAGTCTGTTGCCAGGCCCATGTATTACTCATAAAATCATCCTTGTCTTTTTGTGCCTGGAGAATTCTTTTACCCCTTTCTCCTCCCAAATAATTTTTTCTCCCTATTTTTCTCTCTTGCTTTTTTCAGTTTATCTTTCCTCACTTAACCTCTGGCTCCCTCTGATGCTATAGAAAAGGACAAAAGGCAAAAGCCTACAGGAACCAGCACAGTCAGACTCTTGTCCTTGTCCAGCGCTGCCTTATAATTTGTGAGCAGGAACAGTAGGAGAGATCATTTCATGCTGCGTATAGTGCTGACATGCGGAGTCAGGAAAAACAGCCACGCTCCTGACTTCCTTTGAGCGTGACTTCCTCAGCCAGGGTACTATTCCCTTAATGAAGCAGCCACGCAGTGCTAGGGCAGCCCAGCAACCTTTGTTGCAATACTTAAGTCCTGTATGCATGGCAACATTTCTTGCCAGCTCTGCTAGTAATCTTGTTAAATTTACAGATGTGTTGGATTTTCAGATTTTCAGTTTTGAAATTAGCAGAATAACAAATAGCTCAATCTTTCTAATTTATTTGCAAAAGTCCTATTTTTGTCACAACTGCCTTATTTTAAATGTGATTGCCCCGAATTTAGTTTTTTTTAACTTGAAGAGAAGGTGTAATGTGAAAGATCCAACAAGTAAAACTATGCAAAATACACTTCCATGACCCTGAATGTTTCCGTATTCTTTCAGCTGTTCTGACTTTAAATTCCCCAAATCGAGATATAAAGCATATGAGAGGCTTGGCCTGTTCTGCCTTTCACATCATTAACACGTAGTACTGTTCTTAGGATAAGCTTTGCTGCGGTCTGATAAATATTCTTAAAAGTCAATGAATGCAATTCAGAGTTCTGTAATCTCACAAAAGAACTATTTCTAAAAATCTCATCAGCTCTGCTAAGATTGCCTTTACGTTTATACAATTTTCTCAGACAGCTACAGAAAAGTCACTACTAAGAGTTAAGCATCATATTGGTTTGTATTACAGGCACAGAATTATTAGAAAGTCTAAAGCACCCGAAACAGTAAAACAGGAGAGTAGCCAGTGATAAATTGACCCTACAGTGATCCTGACATTGTGTCCCTGGGTTGAGCGGCTGACTCAGCCTGTCAATGTTTGACCACCTTGAAAAGCAGTTTTCCCACCACGGTCTGCATTTTGTCTGCATTCCAGCTCTTGCCGTCATCAAATCAAGCATTTCTGTCAGGCTGTACTTTGTAACTACATCGAATATGATTTTGACATTTGAATCACTGTTTTTTTCCAGACCCGCTTAGCAGCAGAGCTATTTTCAGGGCGATCTGCCTTTGCAAACAGGATTAAATTATGGGCCAGGAGAACAGGTTGTAGTGCTGTTCATGACATGACCACAGAAGCACACCTGACACAAGCATTACTGTTGATGCTTCTCCTCCCGTTCGGTAAGGGCTGAGAAAAGAGTTGGCATAGTTTGAGGAGTGGTCATGAAGGTGAGTGTTATTTTCTAGTCCTGTCTGCTGGCAGACCCCAAATTACATCTCTAAGGTCATCCCAGGCCTACTGTTGTGCTGCCCTTTTCAGGGCAGCCAGCCTACTTGAGTCCCTTTGGGAACCTTAGGAAGTCTCTTTGGCTTCAAGTAAGGACTTTCATTTATTCCTGCCGACAATCGTGAAGTCTAAACTACAGTGTTGCCTCCATCAAGTACGGCCTGGTGAGTCAGACCCGGGGAACAGCCTCACTGGGCATTTTTGTGTTTCTCCTGTTCAGCCCAGAGGACAGGCGAAATGCATTGACCCTGTTTTCCTCCCCGTTTCACTCCCTGGTTGAGGACAGAAGAACACGGGTGGAGTTTGCCGTCTGCCTCCCCAGGTGGTGGGGACAGACCTACAGGGAGGTTCCCCCCACTGTCCCGGGGCCTCGCGGTTCCCTTGGGGGGGCGGGGACGGGCGGCAATCTCCTTCTCT
>VZTL01032255.1:84859-102648 GCA_013400535.1 Scopus umbretta
TCTCTGCTGGCGCTCAGCGGCCGGGCACGAGGCGGAGCCGAGGAGCGCGACGCGTGCCGGCAGCGTGCTGCGGCTGAGGCGGCGGCGGCGGCGACGACGACGGACAGATGGAGGCGGAGGGCGCGGTGAGGAGCCCGGCCGGGCGACCAGGCTGCCCCCCCGGGGAGCCGCTCCGGCGAGAGGGCAGGGAGCGGCGGCAGCGGCGCGGGGGGGAGGAGAAGCGCGGCCTTCCCGCCAAAGCGCCCCTCGCTGGCGGCGGTTGCGCCCTGTCCCCAGCCCCGCGGGAGGCCGCCATTTCCTCTGTGGTGCGGCGGGCGGGGGCGGCTTCAAGTTCTGGCCAAGCCTGGCCTCGGGTCTGCAGCGGTACACCGCACCCGGGAAGGACGGGTGGCTGGTTTCGGACCGTTGCAGGATACGGGCTGTAAAATGCGGGTGGTTTAGAGAGCAAGGTGGGATTAATCACCAGGCCTCGACAGTGGTTGTCTGACTGTGGTTGTATGTGTTCGACATACAAATGAAAATTCATCAATTCTGATAAAGAGCAGTTGTCAAACACACTAAACTTAAAAAAAAAAAATACTGACGAATATACATATTCATACTGCTTGGGGAAAAAAAAAGGTAAAAAGTTTAACTCACTTTTGTGTAGAAACACAAATGGTTAGGCAAGTGACATGCTGTTAGCACAGATAATTTTTTAAAAGCTGTTTTCTTATTGCTATACTGGTATTAAAGAGAGGAAATTATGTTTGAGATAGCTATTTCAATACCTCAATACAGATTTTAAAGTTTTAAAGTTCATGCAGGTTTACTGTATTGGGAGTTTCCAAGTGATTGATGTGTTTAATTCCTCATTTCTTCCATTTGGGGTTGTGGTTTGGGTTTTTTTGTTGTTGGTTCTCCCCCTCCCTGCCCCCCAATAAGACTTAGAACTCTTAAAGTGTGGAGAAAATGAAATTTGAGATCTTTGAGGTAAGGAATACATTCTGGCTGTGCTGAGTTGTTACTTTATAGTTAAATTCAGATATTTTAGTGCTTTACACGATTGCCAGGTGATAATACAAGTTGAATACTGTATTTGGTGTGAGAGATGAAGAAGGTAACCTGTTTTATCATCCTTCAGAAGTTGTTCTCAGCGGAAAATGTTCCTCCTTCTAAAGCCTTTGGGACTGTAGTGATTATGCCTGTAAGTGGGTGGGGGTTTTTTGGTTTGTTTTTTGCTGGTTTGGTTTTTTTGTTTAGTTGGGTTTTTTTCCAGATTAGGCACTACACTAGGGTAGTGTTCCCAGTAGGAGGAGCGAGCACTTTCTCCTGAGTAGATCAGGTTAAAGACTTGAGTTTTTCCTCTGCCCCAAATGTGTATGTTTTAGTAAATCTGGAAAGGACTTTTGCCTTCCCTAAAGCTAAAAAGGTGTGGACTGAGCTGAATTTATTGTCTTTAAGATACCCGAAACAATGGCATTAACCTATTACTTGGAATTAATAGGGCTAATTCTCAGGTAGTTAAGGAAGCATCAAATTATCCTAGAAGCACTTATCAGGAAGTAAAACAGTGTAAATGAAAGGGGGATTCTGTGAGGAGAAATGTTTAAGAGCACTTCATTTTCTGCTTTGTTTTTTGAGAGGCTAAAAGGTGCACATCCCACAAGAAGAGGAAGAACTTTACTAGATGCAGTAGCTTTCTGTTTTTAAAATATGCTTGCATGTGTTTTGTCAGTCCTCACTACAAATTTTAAGGATTGCCTAGTGGTAAGAAAAAATACATTTCTCCTGAAATCCTTTCAAAACAAAGGAACCACAGGAAAAATGGTCTTGAGGCCTCTACTGCAATTCCTATTAGAGAAGCTAGTGACACTACTATGTGGCTGCTTTACAGCTGTCATCTCACAGGTAGGGTTGACTACATAAGGCAGTATTAGTTTGATCTGAAAAGGGTTTCTGATGAAATGCAAGTCTGTATTGTTTCACAGTTCACAGGTGTAAGCAGGGTAGAAGTTAAAACATCAGGCAGACTTCACTAAATGATTTCCATGAAGTTCCCACCGTACTGCCTTCCGTTCCTTTACTGGGGCAACAGCAGTCTGGTTGTTCTTTTGCAGAGGGAATTTCTGTTACGATCACTGTGTTTGTAGGTGTTGTGGTTTAACCCCGGTCGGCAACCAAGCACCACACAGCCGCTCGCTCACCTCCTCCCCCCGCAGTGGGATGGGGAAGAGAATCGGCAAAAAACAAAAAGTAAAACCCATGGGTTGAGATAAAGGCAGTTTAATAGCATAGCAGAGGAAGAGAAAATAATGATAAAAGAATACACAAAACAAGTGATGCACAATGCAGTTGCTCACCACCCGCTGACCGATGCCCAGCCAGGCCCCCAGCAGCGATCGTTGCCCCCCGGCCAACTCCCCCCAGTTTCTATACTGAGCGTGACGCCATATGGTATGGAACAGCCCTGTGGCCAGTTTGGGTCAGCTGTCCTGGCTGTGCCCCCTCCCAGCTCCTTGTGCACCTGACAGAGCATAGGAAGCTGAAAAGTCCTTGACTAATATAAGCACCACTTAGCGACGACTAAAAGCATCAGTGTGTTATCAGCATTATTCTCATCCTAAGTCCAAAACGCAGCACTATGCCAGCTACTAGGAAGAAAATTACCTCTGAATTAAGCTGAAACCAGGACAGTAGGCCAAGAGAGTGTTGAGTAGACTAGTCTTCAAGTGCTGTTCTCATCAGTTGTAATGAGCTTGTTGATTTTATGTGGTGGAATTACAGGTGCTCGACACTTGGAAATTCAAGCAGAAGTCGTTACAGAGAGCGGAGTTTCATAGATGTGTGTGAGCGTGCGGGTTGAGTTGAAAAGGTCCTTTCCATATAGGCTTAAACTAAGGGGCTTCTAAGAGGTATAAATTAATCTCTAAACCAGAATTCATAACTTGGGATTCATACAACAGGGTGCTGTGCAAACAGAAGACCTAACACTGGGAGATTAGGCCCTAAATGTCTAATTCAGAAAGGTATTAAAATAAAAGTCAAACTTCAGACCATAGTGTATTCACTAAGTTACTGAATTGCTTAAAACTAAGCTTATGTTTAAATAATTCGCTGAGCTGCAATCTGAATAAAAATACATGGTTACTGTTCAGTTGTTCAGCACTTGATGTGCCTCCCAGAAAATTTGTATGTATTTTTCTGTTGAGAATGTTTTTGTTCAGTAGCTTATAACATGTAAGATATTGAAAATATTTGAAAATGTTTTCTTTCAATCAGCAGACCACAAATCAGACGCAAACAGAATCTTTATCTTCATCTCCCAACACTGTGTCACCGGTGCCATTAAATAATCTGAGCAGTGCTCCAAGGTTTGGGACAGTTACTCCAAATCGCATCTTTGTAGGAGGAATTGATTTTAAGGTATTTTTTCCTAATTTTACTATTAAATGATAATTTATGACCCTGTGAAAATCAGTAGGAAAGCATGTGAGATGTAATCATGTGTCTTTGTTTAGGTGATAAGTGCCCTTCACTATGATACTCAAATCAACAGTAGAGAGTAAAACTTTAAGCCTTGACTTACATAACTGTACTACAAAGTTGACTCTGTAGATTTAGCTGCTAGAAGGTTTTGACATACTGGTTCTCCAGAAATTTCTCTTTCCAAAGAAGGTGGCTTTTGTAATCAGCAGAACTTATGGTAGAAAAGTACGTAGAAGTTGTTTTTATTATGTCTAACAGTGTAATTTAATAAACCATAAACACAATGTTATAGATTGCAAACAGAGCAAACATCAGTAGCTTCAGTTCCTCTAGAAGTTTTCTTCCAGTTCACGCAAAGAAGGAGGTACAGTGCATGTATTTCTCACTTACGATAGTAATATTCTTAAATGCGAGTGTTTGTTTTAAAACAAACGTTAAAGCTTCTCTGGGCAATTGGCAGTACTGATCTTGATTCTTAGAATGCTTGTGCTTTGCGTATGCCCTAAAAACCTCCAGTAGCAGTGAATATTGAACCGTTCTTATACTGCTCAGTCACTTTGAACATTTGTAGCGAGATATGCACCAGACCTTTACACCAGCTGCTCTCATTTTTCTTTCTTATCACTTTAGATAATAAGTCATTGACTTTGCGAAACATTGCTGGTCTGCTTGGCTGTTTCTTTGTTCCCACCAACAGTATCTTCTCTGCCTTAATCCTCCTAGGCTGAGGACCTTTTGAGCACTGACTCAGATGAAGAGGAGGAAGAATGACAATTCACTCAGGCTATTTTGCATAATAAATACAAGAAATTCCATTCTGGCTCATTTGGCTGAGATAATTTAAATGGAGCCATTCCTAATTCAAGAGATGTTGTATGAGGTCTTCAGTATATCTGGGCTTTAGCAAAGAGGCACCGTAGCTTTTTGCATTAATAGTAAGCAAATTACTAGAGCTGTAAAAAGACCATCTCACGCTGTTCATTCTTTATTGCAATTTCAAAGGTTAAAACACTTTTCTGCGTAACATATCAATATTCTTGTTAATTGTCATATTTATTGTTCATTTTGAAGGGTCTCTTGACTTTCAGTTGCTGATAGGTCAAAATCTATTAAGAATCTTAAATTTCAACAACAGAGGAATTAAGTGTATTTGTATTTATAAGCATAAGGAAGATGGATTTCATGGGGAAAGGAAATAGAAGGGATAAGACCTCTGTAGACATTTTAGTTACCTCTCCATTTACGGTGACTCTTGATACCAAGTAGAGCCTTAAATTTCTTTTCAAATCATAGGATAGACCTGTCAGTCTTGGATTGTTTCTTATTGGGAATCTTATGGCAAAAAGCATTGGTTTTTGTTGGGTTTTTTCCCCCCCAAAGGTCTTATTCAAGTCAGCTGGGGGGCGGGCAGTAAAACCGCTAGCTATTTTTGTGGAAAAGGGAGGCACTAATCAACAAAAAATAAATGCTTTCCAGCAAGTTCTTTTATCATTTTGCCAGACACTTCCATTTGGTTTGTCATCATAGCAGTGATTCTTATTTGTAAGAGGAAACATCTGACCTCTTAAATTTAGAGAAACAATTCAGTGAGAGAAGTTACAGTTGGGTACGTTTTCATATTGGTCTGAAGAGCTCTTTCTTCGCTGGTGTATGCCATGTATCTTTGACATAGGTGAAGGCTTAATGTTAGCCTTTCTTAAGAATCTGACAAGTACCTTTGTCCTGTCATGAGCAGGAAAAGACAAGTCCTGAATGTGTGTTTCTGGCAAGCTTCTAGGTACTCTGTTTTTCCAGAATTGCAGTTTCACTGTGAATCTTGGAATAGTGTTTCCTTCTTGTTCCCCTCTGATACACTGCTCTGCAGATAAACCTTTGGCTTTCCAAGTTTATAGTCTTACGTAGCCATGCTTCATGTCCTTGAGGAGTTGAATGACACTTTCAGGACTGATCAGTCTTAAGGGCTCTTCAGATGTTTCTTGGCGTATTTTAGTCTTCCACTATTTTGTTGGAGGTTATTTTCCTCAGCTTTGTGAAGCAGCTGAGCTGCCTGTAACATATAGAGCTTAAAAGAAACAATCTTCTAGAAATTGGAAATTTTATGTATCGGCCTTCCATTTCTAAGCAGATACATTTTGGTGTTCATTGGAGAAAATTTTAAGGAAAAACTCCACCATGAGTCTCTTGTACTTTGTACAGGCTTTCTGGTACTCAAAAATGTGAGAGCACTTTAGCAAATGCTGTAGAATTGTTTTCTATAAGCTATTGGTTGTTTGGCTGAATCTATTTTCCCAAGTACACAGGCTTTCACACTTATGTTTAGGTGCAAGGCGTGATCATCTATTAAAGAGAGTGGTTCTGAACTCCAGTCAGGTTTTTTTAACCTTTCCATGGTGGGTAGTTTCTCAAGAACCAATGCAGGCAGTTTCCAAGGAGAGGACACAATTACTGAGCTTTAATAAAACATTGAAGTATTTCATGCCTGTTCAGTGCACTTGTATCTGTTGTTACTCCTCACGCTTTCAGAGTGACTGAGTATTTTCTGATATTTTCATTCCTGAATACTTGGATTAGTGAGGGAGATGAAGGAGTCTTCTGTTGTCATTGCTCTCTGCTGGACTTAGAGGTAGTAGCAAGCAAGCTGCATTATTTCTTTTTGTAAAATGTGTCTTGAGGGTAGAATTATTCAAAAAGAGCATTAACTTCATATTCTTTCCAGTTATGAAAGTTGTTTAAATTAGTTTTTCTGTTAAGTTCTTCTTGCTTCTCAAATTTGGATGAGGCAGATAAGCCTTTGATGTGCAGGAGAGGATTTACTAAATTGTATACATACAGTTAAAAACAATAAAAGTCATTATCTTAGAGGTAAAAATGTACTTCTGATACACATCCTTAAAATAATGGAAAGTATGGATGAATATAGAAATCGCTTGAAGCATACAGAGATCTACGCATATAAACATACTTCTTTCAGCATTAGGTATAGTATTAACTATGGACCGTGTCGAACAAAACTTTAAAATCTGAAATGTGGTGTTTAGGGCATTATATTTGATACACGCTTACATTGTAAATGAGAACTGATTCATAGAAGGTAGACAAGTGTTCGTGTAGCTTAGGTGTGCCTTTACATTAGGAACTTGTCTTCCTCCATGCATACTCAGAAGGGAATGGTTTCTTTCAAGTGGATTTAGACCATTCTCCATTAAAAGCACCTTTTCTTACTTGATCTATAATGGGGAGTTCCTGTGGTGTGCTATACATATTTGCAGAATCTTACATTAAATATACTTTGAAAGAGGGATCATTGTAAATGCATTTGACCATTAAGTCACTGTGGTGTAGTGGGGATTTTTTTCATGTGTGACCTGTGCGTATCCTTTATGGAAGCTTACGTACTCTGCCATTTTGAAGTTTGAAAACATTGCAGTGAAGTTTCATACTGTATATCACGCTTTAGTACATAATTTACAGAAACTAAAATTCAGATCTAGTAAACCTGCTTCAGTGGTCTTGCTTGTAAAGGCACAGTAGTTACATAAATCCACTAAAAGAGGAATTTTAATATTTTAGCGGCTTTCTAGCATTATTGCTGAATATGAAAATGAAGAAATTAAACAAGAATGCTGTTCTCTCACTGTGAGGCTCATACATGCTCATTCTTCTCTCTTCCTATCCAGAGTTAAAATTAGTTTGTAGCAAACTTTATCCAAAGTATAGCCATTAAAAGTCTTATGGTAAATATTCATTGAATAACTATGCAAACCAACTTTTCTTTTTTTCCCCCCCCTCTTGATTTACTGTACTAGACTAATGAAAATGATCTGAGGAAGTTTTTTGCTCAGTATGGCAGTGTGAAAGAAGTGAAGATAGTAAATGACAGAGCTGGAGTATCGAAGGGGTTGGTATAGTAGAATAAGCATGTTGTGGGAATTGAAAATGTAACAGAAAGCTGACTGACTGTATTAAATATGATTTTCATAGCCTGGAATATTATTAATTTTATGTAATTGATAATTCCAGGTATTCCATGTATGCGAAAATCTGATCTTGCCCTTTAACATCTACATATAAATGTCTTTATAACTGTAAAACTCTATAGTCGTGTTATTATAATATAAGATGAAGCTGTGTGCAACTAGGAAAAATCAATAGTCCTTTGGGTTTTTTTTTAATGACAATAGTCATTTCAGTGGATAATCCTAAAAAAGTAATTTAGTTATTAAATGTACATATTTCTACTCCTAAAAGCCAGTGTGGAAGGAGGTGAGGTACACCTGATTGTGCTGGAGTGCATGGCAATAGCTGAGATTTGTGTGAAGATTCTTGGAGCAAGAGCTTAGGGGAAAAATTTGACAATGAATCATGATTGCAGAAAAGGGGAATAAGACTGGAAGTCATCATTAAGAGAAATGCCAAAGCGGAAATCTGGAGAAAGATTAAGACTGGGTAGTAGAGTTAGTGCCAGAACCCAGAGAATAATGAAGGAAATAAGGTAGAGAACTGTGCTGCCACAGAAGTGTGGAAAGAGGGCTGAAGCAAAAAGGAATGTGCATGAGAATTTGTACCTTTAAAGTTCACTTTGGTCAGAAGTTCTCTTCTGAGCAGCAAGCCTGTGGTGTCCGAATCTCATAATTTTAATGCTGTCAGCACTTAACATAAATAAATGACACGCTGAGCTGCAGGTCTTAGCATGGAGTATACACCTGCATGGCGTGTTGGACTTGGTCCTGGTCCCAGATCCATCTCCGAGCCTCTTAACCCTTTTACTAATCTTGAGACTCGCAGTACATGTGTCCATATAATAGAGCCACCCAAGCATAAACAGTTATTGTGCAGCTGTGATGGCAAACATATGTCTCGCAGTAAATATGTTGGAAAATAATTACTTTCAATGGTGTTTGGATTTCTACTGAAATCCAAGCATAGGCTTCATTGCTTCTCACTGACAAGTGATTTAAGAAGCTTACAAATTTGTGTGATTGATTATGTCTACTAGTTTATTGTTCAGATAGCACGTAGAATGAAAAGTCTGTGTAGGTAAGGTCCCAAGCTAGGATAATAGTTTCTGTGTTCTTTGAACTTGGAAAGGTTTCCAAATTTGTTTAGACAAGACAATACAGGAAAAGCCCACAGATTTAAAAGTACAGCTGGTCAGAGACTTACTGGACCTCTGTACTCAAATAAGCGCAGAAATGCTCACAAAGAATGGTATGTTCTATTGCAAAACTCAGTCTGCTGGCTGGAATGACAGAGGCCACCTTGGTATCTTCAGAAATCTGGCCATGAGAAATGAGCCATGAACCTAAGAAATTAGGCATACAAAACTACTAAAGGATTTCAAAAAAAGCTGCTGTTATTCAGAAAGGTGAAGTTAATTTGGCAGGGGGGAAATCCATTTTTTTTGTACGTATGTGTTGTGGTACAGACTTGAATTATAAGATCAGATACCTAGTTCTGCACAGGCAGTGCCACGTTCAGTGGCCTAGATTTCTCTGAGAGTGAATTGAGGGGTTTTGGTACAGCAGGAGTTCCGTGTATAAAACCCGTTTGATTTGTTGCAGCAGTTAGAAGGGATATGGTGAAAGAGACATACAGCGTTGTGAAGTATGAGAATACTTCATCCTTGATCATCTCAGAACTCTTGTTTAATGCTAGGCATGTCAAGAACAACAAGAATAATTCGCAGATAAATACTATCTCTGTGTTGCTGCTTTTACTGAGAGCTCAGTATACCGGATAGCATTTGTGGGAGTGTGGAACATTCACAGTTGTTGCTGAAGTAGGTGTGGAACATTCACAGTTGTTGCTGAAGTAGATGGGAGCTGTGCTGTGAAGTACAGTATAAAAAAAAAAAACATCCCAAATCTCTCATCTTGGGCACCCATAACAAGTGAGAGCTTCAGACCAAAATCTCTTTGTTTAATAGAAGTGAAGGAACTAAAGGCGTATGCTGAGTAACAAGGACAATACAGAGTTTTGCATAGCTTTCTAAGTAGGCTACTCATTCACTGCATAGAAGCAGTAATATATGATGACATACAGTTGCTACTGCAATCTTTATTTCTATGATTGATTTTTTTCCATTAGTTTACCTTTTAATGTCATTTGTACTAGATATGAAATAATAATGTGCAATTTACGTAAATATGAAATTCAGAGACTTCTGTAATTTTTATTTAGGTATGGCTTTGTTACTTTTGAAACGCAAGAAGATGCACAGAAGATCTTACAAGAGGTAAATTATAGTCCCCATTATGATGCATCTCTTAAATGAAATACTTCATTTCATATTAGGCACTAAGAAGCCCTGGTTGTCTGGTCCTCTTCTGTTGCCAACTTGTATTTGAAGATCTGTTAAGTTTTATCTGTGTAATTAAGAACATGGCTTAGGGAGATCTAAGATGAGATCTATACTGAGATCTTCCAGAACTAGGGAAGGGAGTTGCCAGCTCATAGCAGAACTCTTGACTTTGACATAAAATCTTTACTTTTGTAGTCTATGTATGGTCTATAGTACATACAGAGCTATAAAGACACTATCCTTTACAGTTGCTTTCATTTGCTTTACTGGAAAATCCATTGCTCTCAAGATTTTGTGGGGAGTTGGGAAAGATAACTGCCGCCTTTTATTCTGACATGTTTGATTGTCAGAGCTGACATAATTCCTTTCAGGAATAACTTCACTTGAAGTCTTAAGCAGTGAAGCTTATTTTCTGTCATGCAATTGTTGCTTCTCCTCTTGGCTACATTACTGTCTTGACGCTCCTTGTAGAACCTCCCTTGAGACATGGTTAGCTCTTCAAGTATACGTTAGCTCTTCATTTTTTTGCGTTTTGTTTTGTTTTTTAAATGTGTGCTTCGTGTTCTGTTTGGAATGTATTGGAGAGCTCTGTTGATCAGAATCTATTCGTACACATGAAGGTATCATGGGGGGTGGTGGTGGGGAAAACCCAGAAAATGGTATCCAGGGCTTACAAGTTGCCTTCTCCCAAGTATAAAGCTAGTTAAAATGTTGAAATACTGAGCCATTTTTGGAAATTCATATATCAAAATTCAAAATAAGAGCTGGGGCACTTTAAAAGAAATTTTCAGAGCATTTTAAAAAAAAAACAATGGTTATGTGGAGCCAAAAGAGTATACAGACAGGAATTTCTTGAGTCAGCTACTTTTCTTACCCTGATTTTTTTATTGTTTTATTTCTGTGAACTAGAAGAATACCAGTGGTACTGAGTACCATTGTGAAAATGCCTTAGGATTTTTGCCTCTGTTATAACTGAAAGGCTGCTCCATGTGAAGTCTTACTGGTGTCTCGTTCAATGATACTAATACTTTTCTGTCTACTATAAGTCCTTTAATTTAGATGTCCTACAATTCTATTCCCATTTTCATCTTTGCATTATACTGTTATGTCATGTTCATCTTCAGATCAATTAGCATCTAGGTCTTTCTCAGACATCTTAAGCTGAGAGTTTCTAGGCTTTAATTAATTACTGTATGAAATGAATGATTTTTTAATTTTGTACTCTTGAATTTCTTCTCATTTATATGATAGTCTGATCATCCTTTGCTCTGATTCTTTTTTTTGTTTTGTTTTTGCATCATCCTTCTCTATCATGGGTAAAGTCTCCAGAAATGTCTTTTTCTGTGTTGCAGTCTTCAAAAGTATTTAATTGTGTTAGTATTGACAACAGACCTTGAGGAGTTTCACCAGGATCCTCTTTCCAGTCATATGCTGTTACTACTAATGCTACCTCTTCCCATCTTTCTGAAGTAATTCTTTATTCACCACAGTTTTTTCTATTAGTCTTCACTTTCTGTAGCATCATGTGTAATTTTTCATGCACTGCTGTATTAAATGCTTTGAAGAATTTCATACAGATTAGATATTTCTCTTAACTGTAAAAGTTGTATATATAAAAAAATATAAATTCTGATGGGTCACATCAATGAAATGCATTGCATTGGGAAGAGTCATCTTCCTATTGTCTGTGTGGGAATGCTGTTTGGCTGAAATCTGCATCTGTTTTCTAGGAGTTGCTCTGTGTTTAATAGGCTAGGTAGGTGTGTTTGCCATAATTAATATTTGTTAATGAAATCCCAGATTCAACAAAATAGTTTAGCCCCTTCCTGACTTTAAATCTGGTAAGTGGGACTTTCCGTGCTAAATTGTGCTCAGATGAAGAAAATGTGTTAATTACCTAACTGTTGTACTTCTGTTGAATGTGATTTACAACTGTATTTCCTTCTGTGTTCCTCTTTAAGTAATTATCTCCTTACTGGAGAAGGTAGAGCTCTGAAGACTTCATGGTGTAACGTGGTAGTGTTCAGTGTGGATTCTCCCTTACGTAAACTATTCAGGGAAGCAGGCTTTCAGAACCCTTTCAGGTTTTGCAAAGCAGCATTAAATAGATTCTGACAGCTAAAAAAAAGTGGTTGATTTATCCTATTCCTCTCCGTTATACTAACAAGTAGTGAGTTCAGTGTCATTTTATAAATAAAGGCAAGGTTTTAATTTACCCGCTGGACCTGATGCTCACATTCTGTTGTAAGCAAAACAGTTGGAAGAGAATGTAGCATTACTTGTCTATGCCTAGCATGTTTTCTTTTAAGAAAATCTTCTGCAATAGTTTAGCCTTACTAGGATATCCGGTTTAGTGTGCTTTTATGTTTTGTTGTTAGCCTGGATGTAAGGGAAGTTTTAAGGAAGTCCTGAGTGATTATGGGTTTTTTTACGTTCAGCCGTTAGAATCTGGCCATTTTCATAGACTTGCTTGTTCCATTCATTTTTTGTAAAATAATGTCACGATCATGAAAAAAAAAAATTTAATCATTATACTCAAAATCGTCAGTTTGTGTACACGTGCTTTTATAAAAGCAGTAGATACATGAGGAAAGTAAAACTAAAAAAAGTCTGCTGACAATTGTAAGTACCAGTTGTTAGTCAAGAGGCTCCATGGGGAGTTAAGTAATACTTGAAATTACTAGTGATTAATTTTGTCTATGTGACGTCTAAGGTTAGATTGAAAAGGAATTAGTATAGCTTTGGGTTTTTTTGAGATGCACTGTAAATAAAAAGCAGGGGAGGGTGAAACCTACTAAGTGCCTTGTCTACTGCTGATTTTTGTTTCTTAGATGCCTAGATATGTGTAGAAAATACACGTACTGAATGTCTTTTTTTTCTTTAATTCTAGGCTAAAAAACTTAATTACAAGGACAAGAAGTTGAATATTGGTCCAGCAGTAAGAAAACAACAAATACGGAGTCCTCGTATGTATTTTTATTTACATTTGTATATTATGTAAGTGTCACTATGAATGTAAGTTTTTAACCAAGGTGTGCCTGGTCGTGCACTGTATTAACTCTGTGTGGAATATGCTCAGGATGTTTTGCAGCAGAAGTAAATGCATGCCAGTGGAAACGACCAAATAAACAGATTGATGATCTTTGGTTCTTTTATCTCTTTGAATATGTTGTTTACTTTCTTTCTTGGAAAAGATTATCTAGGAGCAAATTGAATAGCAAATTGAATGGAAATTTCTCTCAGCTGCCAGGCGGAACCTCAAATCTAAACACTTAGACTGTCCTCACAGATTCTACAGGATAAAGCAGGCTGTGCCGGTTGGTTGGGTTGTTACTCATTTTTTTATTTATATTAGCACAATCTACCAGGTCTGTTCCACCTCGTTTGCTTTGGTAGAAACCATAAGGAACGGGTGATTGCTGTCACCATTCATTTCTTAAGAGTTCTTTGCTGTAAGATAATGGAAAGGATGCTCTATGTTCCTTCTCTGGCAAAGAACTATTTAGACTGAACACTTATGTAAGAGGAGTATTAGTAAGTTGTTGTTTTGTTGGGTTTTTTTTTTTGTCAGATGACTGCTTTATCTTCAAGTATGCTGTTAAAATGTTCTTTTGGGGGAGACAGAAGACAGGTTTTCTTCTAGAGGAGATGCCCTCCCCTTCTGCCAGGGGCTCTTTATTTTTATAGTACACTGCTGAAAATGTAGGATATAAATCACTAACTTTTTAAGATGAGATCTGTCAGGTTTGGCATAGCAGTGCATGCTGTTTTGTTATTCCTCAGTAAGGGCTATGTGTCAGAGATGTAAAATACATTCCCTTTATAAGTGCAGCAGGGAATAAAGTGTACTTCTGTAACTTTCTTTCAGTATTTGTCCTATGCTATCTTTTGGAAGAGGAAAAAAAAAAACCCTTTTGCTCATCTTCCATCTGAGGAGAATACAGAGAATTTCAGTTTAATTCTAAAGCTTTTTTTAGTTGTTACTGTCATGGTATCGATTAGAAGTAGTTCATATGTACACTTAACACTTCTTGTCTGCAGAAAGTATGTACATCTGCACCAGGAAACTTCCCTCTCTTCCTCCCCTTGTGCATAGGTATGCCCTTCTCCCTTTTAAGTGTGTAGGATAGTGTTTGCCCAGGGGACATGGAATATTTTGATCCAACTGCGTATTTTCTTTGCTTTAGAAATTATTCAGCATGATCTTTGCTCAGTCATCGTCAAGGGGTTATATGCTCCCCCCTCCCCACCTCATGCTTTGTTTCCCTTTCTGTCTTTGACTTGGACTTTCTCAGTTGCACTGCCTGGCTTGTGGTGCTTCCTTCCTCTGACTCTTGCACTGAATGTGTGTATTGATAGAAGAGCAGTATATCTCTTTAATTCTGAGACCTAGGGGAACAGAGGGAAAAACCTCAAAAACATTTGTTGAAGCAAGCTGCTGTGTCCTTTTGAGATCTCTGTTTGTGGCCCTGTTTGACTGCCACTTTTTAGAATCATAGAATCATTAAGGTTGGAAGAGACCTTTGGGATCATCTAGTCCAACCGTCAACCCAACACCACCATGTCCACTAAACCATGTCTTGAAGTGCCACATCTACACGTTTTTTGAACACCTTCAGGGATGGGAACTCCACCACCTCCCTGGGCAGCCGGTTCCGATGCCTCACCGCTCTTCCAGTAAAGAAACGTAATTTTTCCTAATATCCAATCTAAACCTCCCCTGGTGCAACTTGAGGCCATTACCTCTCGTCCTATCGCTGGTTGCTCGGGCAAAGAGGCCAACACCCTCCTCACTACACCCTCNGAACACCACTTGTCACTGGCCGCCAACTGGATTTAACTCCTTTCACCACCACTCTCTGGGCACAGCCATCCAGCCAGTTTTTAACCCAGTGAAGGGTACACCTGTCTTCTTCCTCAGTCCTGGGATAGATCTGTGATACAGGATCATACTGGCATCTAGGGACATAGCCTAGGATCTGATTTTAGTGTGTCTGCTCTCATGCTTATCCTGCCAACCTTATTCGCTAGGCTACTTTGTCCACTGCAGCTCATATTGAGGTTCATGAAGCCATAAAACCGAGACTCACAGTGTCACTGTAGGGTTGTGCTTCTGTTAAATATAACAGAATTTAAGAGATGGCCCATTTATTGCTGTCCTCTCCAGCCCACCTGTAATCTAATGTCTTCCATGCCACTAAGCAAAACAATTTTTAGCTCCTCTGTCATCAATGGACCTTTTTTGCTAAGAGCTTTTAGTATACTGGGAAGATCACTCGGTTTGCTTTTCCCCAGCACCAGGTACTGTGAAAATGGGCATTCTGAAAGCTAAAAAGTAGAAACCAAACATGAACAACCAGAAGAAGAATGATGGATTGTTGTGGGCTGGAAGAATTTCAGATAGTTATATCTCCCCAAAGTTGTGGGGTATTTTCTGCCACAGTGAGTTTGCTGGGTTTGATCCTTTCCTTTGAAAGAGACTTATCCAACGATAGCAGAAAGTTCTGTGCAACATACTTGGTACTTAGCGAAGTGGACAGGTTTGTTGGCCATGGGATCCTGTTGGTCTTCTCGTTTGAGATCTCTAACTACTATTTTAGATTGCTTACTGGGCTAAAGTAGCCTCTAATTTTTCTAAGGTCTGTTTAATACTATCCTAACAATCATCTCAGCCTGACCTGTCTATGGATAGTATTTCAGCTTTATTGTGTCCAAGTGTATTCAGGCTTTTCTAGGAGTTGGTCAAACTCTTAGCATTGATAAAGGCTCTTGAACCATTGTGAGACCGCTCTTGGTCCTCCACTTAGCATTCTAGTAATCTCTTCAGTGTTGTGTCTGTCCATAAAATGGCACTTCCTTGTGACACCTACCTTTGCAAGGGAGATGAAAAATTGACATTTGCTGAGTGATCTCTTTTATATTGTGTTCTTCCTCAGATTTCCATGCTCTGTTACTACTTAATGTGATTTCAAATTTTCAATTTCAGTTATATAATTAATTTTCCTTTTTTTTTTTTTAACTTTATTTTTATTTTTTTGTTACAGAACTCTTTGTATTTGGAACTGAAACTTGTCTTCATGTTTGACATAAAGTTGTAGAGAAACATGAAGTCCCGTCCCATGCCCCCCAAAATGCAGACAGAAATAGAGCCTAGGTGATCTCAAAGGCAGTGTTTGAAGATAAACAACCTCTGTATAGGGATAGATATCCCTTTATTTGAATAGTACTTGTTGTCAGTACCTGTTAGAGGGCTGAGTAGATGGAACTCTGCCCTGGGATCAGTCCATGCTCATTTATAGCCTCTGCCGTAGTGGCAGCATTGCTGAAAAGTGTCCCTGTTGCTGACATCTAGATGCCAGTTTTTACTTTTGCCAGGCAATGTGCCATCATCGACAGTCTGTGTGTGTTGAGAAAGCAGGCTGTACCTTGTAATGAAATCGTTCTGTTGTTTTTAGTGCTTGGATCCTGTTTCAGCTAAATATGAGTATGTGGAAGTTGCCAATGAAAATCTACAATTTGAAGTTATCTTTGGACATCTGAAGATGAAAAAATATATATATTTGCTGGTAACTGGAGTTATCTGTGTTTAGTAATTTATATGCATCTACCTTTCCATCTACTTCTGGAGACATCGTGTGACCGTCTGCTTTCATGATTTTGTGTTTGAGAGGGAATAGAGATGGTACTAGGCACACTGTGCCATGTTCTTTCCTTTGAGTGTTTTGCTTCTCTGAAGATCAGAAATGATCTTTTCTTTTTTTATTTGACCTACACATCAAAAACAAAAAAAGGATTTACTTGTAAGTGAACTTTAAAATATTAATTCCAGGTTCTACTGTAATATCAGAAGCTGGTACAATGTACTTAACTACTTCAAGTGGATATCCTTATATTTACCATAATGGAGTGGCTTATTTTCATACGTCTGAAGTTGCTGCTGTTCCACAGCCATGGCCAGTAAGTAGTATATTTTTGTTTATGTGCTTTTCTGTGGACCAGGATGAGTTACAGTGTTTTCAAGTCACTCCTGCTTCCAGTTTCTTCAGCTATGCCTCCTGTTTGATGTGAAAATGGCTTCCTCGTATTAGTCTGTTTATTTTGTGTTTTTTAAATATTACTTAAGTTTATTGTTCTTCTGCAGGGGACTTTGCTTTAATGTGACCTACTGGACAGGGTAGTTCAGCATCAGTGTGGGCCCTACCCCAGGAGGAGTTTTGCTTTACTAAGGAGTAGTTGGTGCTTATGACCCTTGATTTATTTTTATTATCCTTCCATGAGTTGAGGTGTTTTTGGCTGCAAAATATTATGAGGATGAAAAGAGAACATAATACTAGATAAACAAAGCAGAAGTGAAATTGAGTAATTTTCTAGTCATTCACATACTCTTTTTCACAAATACTGTTTGTTTTGGGAGGAAGATAATTGAATAGATGAATTATTTGGCTTTAGTAGGCTTGGGGAGCTTGGACTTTGTGGGAAGTATGGGAAGGAGTTGTCAATCGCTTCAGGTTTTTTTACAAGAGGAAAAGATTGCAAGATTGATAGGGTCTGCATAAGGCACAGGACCTACATAGAGGATGCATCCTTACTGATTTCTGTAAAAGCAACATTCACGGAGGCTGTACATACTATCTCTATAAATGAGTGGAAAGTCCCTTCACATATTGGGTGGGAGGGGATGGGGGAACTCAATGGAAGAACTTCTAATAAATAAAAAGAAACTTTCCCAAAACAGAGATGAGAGCAGTAGTAGATTCTTTTATGATGTTTATTTTGGCACTGTAGAATCTTTCTCAGTATTTAACCTCTGTTTTAATCACTTTAACTTCTAAGATGCTTGCTCTTTGAACGGAGGCATGATGTGCCTCATGGCACCTTCTCAACTTTAGAGGATAAGCATAAACATCTGTTCACATATATTAGAAAGCCTTTTTGAAACTCATGCTCTATAGTTCTACAGAACTTGCTCAAATCCTACATGTTAGGAAAAAAAACAGTACTTTTCGTGTTCTAGTAGTGA
>VZTL01032256.1:0-41393 GCA_013400535.1 Scopus umbretta
TCTGCATTAAGCTGAAACCAGGAAGCAGGGAGCCGAGGGTGAGGGAAGACAGCAGAACAGAAGCTCGCTGAAGGGCACAGTCCCATAGTATCCAACCAGCAGAGAAGGGCTGGGACAGGGACAGCAACCAGAGTGCCTGATGGTCAGGCAAGTCCTCAGTGACCATGCAGCCCTCAGGCTGTGCAAGAAGTCTCTGTCTGTGGGCCAAGACCAAGACAGGGACCACGACCAGGAAGGCACAGCTGCAACCTAACTTTGGCCATGACCCAGAGTGAGTGCCTGCATGGAAATTCTGCTCCTACGTGAAGCAGAGAAAGTGACAGACAGGTTTGCTGCAGCTCCTTCTCATCCAGCCCTTCTCAATCATCTGATCATAGTTGCACAGCTGCACTGTATCAAGGAGCTTTGACCACAGACCAAGAAGCATTTGGGGGACATGGTGTGCTCAAGGCCTGACACTGGGATTTGGCTCTTAGCATTGCTTTGTTTCAGAAGGAAGGTAAGATTTCATGTGAAAACATTTTTCTAGAATATTACATTCTACAGTATAATATGATATGACACAGGTACATGACAAGGTGCTAGCTCCCTGCCAAAATATATTTGGCAAAAAGCTGTTTGTAACTCAGGAAAGCTTCTATCAATTCATACATTCAAACTGAAGGTTTCATGGGAACCTTATTGGTAGACAAATGCCTTACACCTGTTCTTTTAACAGATACATATGAGAACAGTGGGATGCTGGCTCTTTAATGCAGAACAGAAGGTGTTTACCTTAGCCTGTATAAATAAAAAATTACAGGATTTGTCTTAAGATTTGATGTACAATTTAAGATAAAAAGCAAACAAGTAAAGTCTTTAGTGTACCATAAAATGTTTCCTTTAAGTAAGACATTTGTTTTCAGCTGGTGAAAGTTCTGTGATTTCTCCATCTTCCTAAAAGCATAGTAAACCACTTGTCACATCAAGATATTAAGGAGTGATATACTGAAACATCTCTCACTAAAGGGACCACAGTGAACAGCAACATATACAAATGAGAAAAAAGCAACTACATATACAAAAGCAGCAAACTATAGAACAGCAGTAAAGATGCGCACAAAATAGTTGTTTTCCTGGTTGTCTTACTCTGTATAATTTACATTTATATTTAAGAATTTATGTTATCATTCCTTCATTTTTTGCCATCTCAGATAGAGTTCATTGTGCATGACCCTCCTTTTCCCATTCTAGAGTTTTACAGAAGTCACTGACATGTCTTTAACTCCTGCTTGGAAAAATAGACATATTTTTATTTGAAAAGTAATATATTTGGGACATTACTCAACTATAACTCTTAGGAAAGTTATATATTAAGAAAAATAGATCACTATTTTGATAAACATCTTCACCTTTTGAAGCTCTAACTTTCCTAGGCCTTTGGTTGTTCATTGAAGTAGAAGTGTTGCACAAAGCCCTGAGCAACAGGTCAGCTGTTCAACAGTGTCAACCAGGTTTTGTGCAGGAGGTTCAACTCTAGACAGCTCCTGGGTTCCTGGTTCCCTTCAAACCTGAATGATTCGACGATTTATGAATTCCAAAAACATTTTTCATAACCACTGCTATTTATTTGGAGTCCAATTAATTAATCTATTCTGTGACATTTTTAAGGTTACCAAAATAATGAAGCTTTCTTTAAAATGGGTGCATTGGTTTGTTTTTTTTGTTGTTGTTTTTTTTTTTTCAAAGGGAAAAAAGGATAAAGAGGGAGGCAGTTACCAAGTTGTTTGATATTTCTATTACTGTGTTTTTCATGCTTTCCTGAAATTTCTGAAATTTTACTTGCAGATATGTTTGTATTTGTGATTTTTTTAATCCACTAAAACTATTTTAAAATGGTTACAGAAATATATTAGAAATTAAAAGATAGATTTTCCATACAAGGCAAAGTAGCATCCTAAGTATTTATTTATTTAGACCTATAATTTGGATCTCTGTTTATTATTCTTGAAATTAGTGTGATTATGGATTAAGTACAGCTGGAAAGAAACTTCTCACAAACAATTTGATTATTTAATTTGTTCCTGGTTCTCTTGGCAGAATTTGCTAAAAAGTTCTTGTTTTCAGATATGTTTGCCTTTACTTGACAAGTATTTTGTGCAAAAAAACCCAAACCAAACCAAACCAAACAACACATACCCTATGGCTCGCTAGTTAACTATCCCTCTTAGGTGTTCTGTATTCAAGAGCTGATGTTCCAGCTCTGTAATCTAATACATTTTTCCACCTGAAATGCATGTATGTAATTAAATGAATCCCGCTACATGTTTGGCATTTGTTTGAGCACTCAGATGAATAAACTTTCTCTTTCACAAATATTTGCAAAAGAAAATCAGAAGAGGTTGCAAAGCTAGTCAAAATGAAAATACAATAAATCTAACTACTGAGGACTGGAAAAAATCATAGTGTAGTGGGAGATATGTCTCTGTGTGAGGTTCTACATACCTAAAGATGGGAGATTTTTTAGAACATGAACAGACTTAGACTCTAGATGATGTATACAAATTTTTTTTCCTTTGTCTAGTAGAGGCCAATATGTTACAACGGAGGAAGGTTGGGAAGTTTAGAAAGAAGTGTGAAGCAGAATAATGAAAGAGTGTGGTACTTAGGTACCATGGGGTAATGCATATCTGAAAGCACCACTGAGGCAAGCATGGCCTGGACTACAACTGTCCAACTTGAACTGACTAGATTTATGCAGCATCTGCTTGCAAACAGAGAAGCACAAGTGAACACTGCTATGTAACTGTTGTCAGCTTCACAGCCCTGTTGCACATTTGGAAATGGAGACCAGAGAGTAATGAGAGTCCCAGTAAAAAAACATTAATTGGCCTTACATAAAGAAGTTGTCCTGTGACTTGGTCACTTGCAAGACTTACACCAACAGTCTAATTCAGAAACCAATAAATAGTGAAAACTCGTGATGGAAACTTCATACTTGGACTTTCAACTCCATCCTGAAGATGAAGCCCAAGGTGGAAAAGCTATGTGTCAAGACTGGGACTCAGTCACGCTCAGTGGTCAGAGCGAGTGTTTGGTTCCCCAGGATCAATGCTGCAGGTCCAACCCAGACTAGAGGGGCTGGGGAGGCAATTAGAGGGGGGTGGGGGTGGAAGAGAGAGATTGTGTGTATCTTTTAGAATAGAAATCTTGGACTAGAAATCATTCTCCACTTTCTACCCACCCTGTTTAGTAAATAAATGTTGGATTAAATATCACAGTTCTTGCAGCCACTCCACCCACAATTCCCCTGTGACACTACAAATGCATTTGGGGGACTATTAACATCTGGAGCTTTCAGGTGACACAAAGTACATAATAGAATTGGATGCTGTGTCCTAGCAGGAGAGAAGCACGAAAACAGGAAAATATCCCATTAAACTTTTTCCCGTTATCATTTACCATAAGTATTACAGGCGGTTTATTTCAACCATCTACAGCGTTATAGAAAATAAACATCCTGGGGAAACAAATTAAACTAAAAGAGAATTCTGCATGTTTAAAGGAACAGGGACATACTGAAGGAGAGAATAAATGAAAGAAGATAAGAAAAGAATCTGATGAAGTCAAAATACCATGTACAGCATTGGGAACTGCAACATCAATCAGCTTTAAACAATTTTGAAGGAAGAAGGTAACAACAGAATTATTTCTAATTTGGGAAGAGAAATTAAGTTCTGTCAAAAAAATAAATAAATAGCAAAATTTAATTAGAGCTTCCTAGTGCCTAATAAAGGATGTCTGAATGCTCAGTAGCTCTATGTGTGGAAGTTTAAGATTTTACACAATTTTCTCAATAAAGTGAAAGAAAGTAACATATTGTGTTACAACTTTCATTTTGTATAGCACAATCATAAAGGAAACTGATGATAAATAAATTAATTAATTAATTAATCTAGCCACAGATATGGGGACACCTGGAATTGGGAATAACTTGCAGCAAACAAATTTCTAAATAGGAAATGGTAATTTCAAAGATACACATCTTTAAGTAGCTACAAATTGTTTGTTTTTTGTTTTTTTTTTAATAACATTCAATTTATGGTTTTACTTTTTATATGTGATTTTTTTCTCTCTTGATATTTTAATAACACTTTTTTATTGTCATAAAGAGCTTTTTTGTATAACAACAAATGTACAGTCTGTCCCTTTCAGAATCCGGCTTGAAGTTTTTTCTTTAAGGGAAGTATGTAACATATGCAAGAAAGTATTATAAGAAACACAAAATTTTGTTTTGATGCTCCCTAAGCAAACTAATTAGAATCCAATTTGATTTAAAAATTCTTATGCATATCATTCTTCATTAAAGATGGAAGCAGCTAAATGACTAATTGACATTACAAACCTGTCACAGAATAAAATGCCGATTCATCATGGTGACGGACAAGCCACACTGAGAACTTTGACAGGGGTCTGTTCTGGCAGAAGGCTTCTCAGCAGGGAAATACAGGCATATTGGAAGAGGAAAGTCTGCTCCAGCTGGTCAGGATCCAATTTTGTGTCATTCCAGTCTAACAAGAACTGTCCCTGACTCCCCTGAGGTAGGGACCAATTACAGCTGGTCATTTCTTCAGCTGCATACCTGATCTCTTGGTAAACATAGATAATTAATAGGGTGACTCAGTAAATATCTACTCCTTGACATTATAGACAAATAAAATATTTTCCCTTTGCTTAATAAAAGTTAAATCACAGTCTTCTACTTTAAACATTTTGTTCTGATTACCATTTTCCAGTAGCCCTTGGCAGAGGAACCATTTAATTGCTGCCTCAAAGATGTTCCAACTTTTCTAAACAGACAGCTTTAAGTTAACTAGATACCATAAATCCAACTTTCTTTGGAACAAATATGTAAAAATTTATTTTCAGCTATCAGATGAGACTGCAGAAATTCTCTTTAGACAGTTTGTGTGGGGTTTTGGGGTTGTTATTTTTTTTGTTGTTGCAGCTCCAAATCAGTCACTTCAAGGTCATTGTGTTACTTAACTCACATTTTTTGTCATTTCACTTCTGTAATCACTTAAACAAAATATATTTATGATCTGTCTAATTTTAACAAAGTTTATGGGATTACTGGTATAAGTAGCTTCAGACCAGTGTTACCAGTGTTCAAGGGAGTCCCAAACCCCTTTTCATATAGAAAAATGAGAAGTTATATGCTTTATATACAAGTATATAACTATGTATATAGTTATATACATATATAAAAACTATAGTTACATATACACACATATATATAACTATATACATAGTTATATACTGTGACAAATATCCTCATATTAGGTTATTTGAACTAGATACTGGAAGGCTAAGTTTGTCTCTGGAATCACTCCCCAGTGAGAGAAAAATTGCCAGCATGATGAAATATCTACAGGATTGGGTACCAGCAGTGAGACATACCTGTAACAAGCACTAGAACATGCCACCTATGCTATTACTTATGTCCTGATTAAAACAAACAAACAAAAAAACCCAAACAAACACCCAACAAATACACCTTTTTCCCACTTGCCAGGGAATTTTACATTTCTTTGAAGTTGTCGTAAAGACAATGTTTTAGCTTTGGTTTGCTGTCTCCTAAGTCACATGTGAATGCACATTATCAAGAACATTCCTTGCCTCTTGCTGTCCATTACATTTGAAGTTCAGTTATTTACTTATTTATATTGGCTTTCTCTGCCTTGTCTTCTCAATGTCTTCTTACCTGTCCCCAAACTGTCCTCAAGGTGAGTTCTAAGATTCAGAATGATTAATTATCATTTGACAAAGGATACTTAACTTCTCAATTATTTCATTAAGTATTTATTAGAATGTGGGTGCAAGCTTAACACTTCTTTGTGCCTACGAGTTAATGCATTTGAAGCTTTCTGTTTAACTCTGTTTTGTGCCTACTTTTTTTTCACTTTTGTGGTCCTAGTCTATATTTGATGTAATTTTACATGAAAATATTTTAACAAGCTTAATGCTATAATTTAAACAAAAATGCAAACACAGTATTGAAATATCAGTGATGAATTAAGAAAATGCATGGTCAGAGAACTGTATTTAAAAGCAGAGATTTATTCCAAATGACTAAAAAACAATACTTATGCAAAACTACATAAATTTAAAGAGTAAGTGCTTTGACACTGCACTTTGAATCTGCAACTGGGAACATCCTTTCAAAGGCTGTGCTTAGAAGAGTTGTGATGGTCTCTGGAAAATACTTTAAGTTGAATAACTTTTTGATTAAAAAAATTGTGTGTTAACTTGCTCTAGCTGCCACCTACTCAATGGGAATATTCCAGACATTCCATGATTAAAAAGATCTATTTTACTCATCTGGCTCAAGACATGTTAACTGAAGGGCACATTCATGGAAGGATCCTTGGTTACCTCACATATGGTCTACAGCACACCCAAGTCTGACAATTTGATTTTCTAAAGTTGTACTTAACTTTTGAATGATGTGTAACCCTATAGAAATTCTGTGCCTAAATTTCTGCCAACAGCATTCCCCAAATGACTGAATTCCTGCTTCCGAACATACTTAACCAAACATCATAAAAACTGAGCAGTTAGAGGTTTAGATGACATATAAAATTTGGATCCAAAAACTTGATTTTCTTTCACTTGTGACAATTAATTCTTTTTCCAAACCCTTCCATCCCCTCAAAATAACAATTGTGGTGAGTGTTGGTATAAAAAATTATACTTCTCCTGAGGATGAGAAGGCAGGCAGGCGAAATAAGAGAGAAATGGCTCAGTATTTTGGGGAAATGTAAGGTAGGGGATTATAGTGGCCCTTTCTCAGAGTTCCTTGAAATGTTTCAGACTAGTTCATGATTAAAATATTCTTATTAATACACAAAACTGTGGAAGAAATGGCAAAACATAAAAAGGACTTTTTTACTTATAATTATACCCTCTACCTACTAAACAGTCTAGGTAACTGTGATACACGTAGTACAAATATACTCTCAGTCTAGCTACAATGTAGATATTATTACAGTAAAAAATTTGAAGTGTCTGTAAATATTCAGTACTAACTTGTGTATCACCTGAAAAATTATATTTATGCCATCAGAATTTCCAGCATTATTCAAAAGAAGGTGTTACGTTTGTTTTGGTGAAAAGGTCAGTTTATTTGACTAATAAACACTGATAAAATTTGCTTTTGTAATCTAGATTTTTTGCACAGTGCTTGCACCAATTCCCTGAGAAGACTTGATCTTGATTAATATATGTGACAAGTGGAAAACAGCTTGAAGCAGTAGTATACATAGTATATAGACATATATATACATAGTATGCAGACAAGCAGAAGACTTACTACTTTTCAGGAGAATGCTGAAAAGAACAATTACCTCTTTAAGCAAAGCAATTAGTATTTCTTACTAAATTTCAATGATTCCACCAATAAATCCCTATAAATCCCTATAGTGGCAGTATACATAACTGAATTAAGAAAAAAATATTTAAACATCAACTCTTTTCCAAGGTTATGACTGCCTGGTTTGAAAGCAGTAGCATAGATATATCAGCTTAACTTGTTTTAGTATAATTAACCTTAATATAAGAAAAAACATGCCGAGGTACAGAGCGAGTTCCCTTTTCCAGTGTCACCAGTAATCCAAAACTCACTTTACATTCAAGGGCCATTGTATCATCCTAATCTGGTTATATGCAAAGGAATGCATACATAAGAAAAAAAAAAAAAAAGACCAGATAATGAATCTCTCTCTCTCTCTCTCTGTGAAAAATAAAAATTGTGACAGCATTGGACTTAAGAAAAGACTGAAATTGTCTGACTGACTGAGGGAAAAGTTAAAGCAGGCTCCAGACTGTGGATCTCACCTTTGTTGAGATCAAGTTTGGGTTTAAATACTCCAAAGGAGGCTCTTCCTGAGGTGGGTTCCGCAGGTATATCAAAAATTACCGTGGAAGACTTGAAAGACTGTTTATGTTGCTCAGGGTGAGCATGGCTATGCCCTCTTCCACCTGCTCGTTATCACAGGAATCTATCCATCAGAGTCAAAAGTGGGGAAATTTAAAGGCCAGGAAGCTGCCTTTCCTTTCCCCTTCCATCCCACTGCACTCACATGCTTGATGCTTAAGTTGAAACCTTGTCAAATAACCATATTTTTCTTTTTACAAGCCACCAAGAAAGCAAACCCAACAAGGACTTTTCTTTTTGGTAACTACTAGAATTAGGTAATTTTTCTAATTGTCTTCATAATTCTGCTCATATTTGTCATAATACAAGGGGTTTTTTTTTACCTTCATGCTTCCACTGAAGTCTTCTTAATTTATTTTTAATTTATTTCTAATTCATTACTAAAGTATCCTTTTCTTTGCCTTCCCATGAGTTTGGTAATGCCCATTCACTTCCCTCATTCTACTCACCATTTGTCTGTCTTTCACCCATTCCCAGCTCCAGTCCTGTTTTATTCTACTTGTCAACTCCCTGGACTCAGCCCCAACCTTTTCAGTCTTGCTCCTGATCTCACTTCGCTGTCCCTTTCGCCTGCTTAGTCTACAATACTTGCTAATATTTGATGTTACAACCCAAAACAAAAAGTTAGAGGGACTGTATTTTTATGCACTACAAAAAAAATTAATATTTTTTTACCACGATCCTGGACTTTGGTTATTAAAACACCTTTCCAAAAAAAAAAAAAAAAAAAAGATTGTTTAATGCAAAGCAAATAAAAATGTTGGTCACATCAAAGGCATAAAACTACTTGTATCATTCCATGCTGTTTTAAAATATTTGGATGTCCCTAGCAGAAGACACCTAAAGCTGCTCAAAATCCCAGTTCAGTCAGTGTTACCATGTTCTATAATCTTACTCTATAAAGCTGTTTTTCCTCTTAGTTCTGACAATTTTTTAGTGCTTCCCCCTCCCCCCTAGATGAAAAATATGAGTTTGACTGCCAGGGTAGTTCAAGGAATAAACTTTTCAGGATTAAATAAAACCTCTAAATGACTCATGTCAACCATTAAACTGAAAATCTTGCTGCAAGAGGGGTTTTATCATTATCCAAATTTCCTTTCAGGAGTATTACCCTAAGGAATACTCTCCTAGATAAAGAAAGATATTTTTATTATGTTGTTATTACTTTCAGGTCTCCTACTTTTCAAGACTATCTTACCTTGTACGTATTCCAAATAGTTTATTTATACCTCCTACTATTTCAGAAGAATAATGGACCATTAGCACATATAAGTTTAACCATCTCAGCTAAGAATAGGATTTCAGTAAAGCCCACCTTAAATTTTAAAAGGAGTTTTCCTTTGAAATATTTCTGTGTATTCATGAATAATTCTGAAATCATGTATACCAAAGGGTGATTGCTTGACATATGAAGTATCTGCAACCAATTTTTCCCTTATTCACAAAGGTCAATGTCAAGAGTAATAATTTTGAATCTAGTAGAACAGTGGTTGTGTAACATTAGTCTAAAAAGAAAATTCCATTACCAAAAAACATATAAATATTCAAAGTAACATTTAGGTACATTTTTCATTGACATTTACATTCTTTAATTCTTTATTAGAAAAGTTAAAACTTACTTTTTTAAATAAAAATATGTTATGTTTACCTGACACTTTTGTGAAGATATTTCTGAATTATTTTGTTCTGATTTTATGTTGGTTTAGTGTTTTTTTTTTAATTTCACTGGAAAAAATAACATATCTCTTATTTTTAATACTTTATTTCTTACCAGTTCAAACTACCTTTTCAGTAATCAGAATGAAATAGTTGATGGGTGAAGAGAACAGAAGCATGAGATGAAGGAATTGCACCATGTAACTGTTGTGTAATGTATCAAACCCCAACAGATTGTGTCTACTTTCTAATGAAATACTCCAGATTATCTAAAAATGGTTCTCATCGAAACCTAATGAATAAAAGTTATGTATTTTTTATAACTATTATGGATAACTTATTTTTTTCATTTTTAATGACTTCTATATACATACAGATATTTTCTATAAAACTGGAGGAGTCATCGTGGAGACGTCATCATCTAAAATTTTAGTGACAATCTTAATTGTGCTGTTTCTTTGCCAAACGAAAGGACTTTTCCCTATTTTAAGGAGCACTTTTCAAGAAGCCATTTTGATTATGCTTGTTTAATTAGGAAATGTTCCAGATGTTGCTGCTTGAGTTGTCTGTTCATGAAAAATGTATTGTTGATGTATTAAGGCACATCATTCAAAGCCACTCTTAAAATTTACACTTGCTATGGGCTTTGCCTTTGGTGAGAATAAGTGTCTGACTCACTTGAAGGCTCCTAGTTTACAAATAATACTGTGAAGGTTGGAGTATCAGGCACTATGAATTTGCAGTACTGAATTTCCATTAATTTATCACCAGCTTTTTTGGTTTCCTTATTTATTAACTTCCTGAGGTCTTCTGGGTTATTTTTTTACCTTTTAGTATAATTCGTTTAATAGGAGATCCAAATTTCAGGTACAGTCTAAATTGTCTGTCCAGACCCCTGAAAATGTTGACATGCTTAACAAAGTAATATTCCTGAAGTATATATGCAGAGTCCCTACAAAGGCACTGAGGCACTGAAGAGTAATGTCATTGAACACACCTTACACCTAAATTTATTTTAGCATGTAGACTAAACAGTAATTTAAAATTGACCTTAATGGATGACCAAGACAAAAAAAAAAAAAAAATCCTGTATGTAAGGATTCTCTTTTTGTTCCTTTTTTTCCTCAAAATCTTCCTTATGACTATGAAGTCATACTGAATGAGGAGATAAAGGAACTTAAAAAACGCAACTGAAATGCAAATTTTATTGCTAACTTGTATATCTACTGCTGCTTATACATATATTAAAAAATTAATAAAATTAAATGCACTGAATCTATCAAAAGAATACTTTTAGTAATTTTTAATGTGGTTTTATTAAGAGCTATTAACTAACTTTTTTCAAAGATAAATTAAAGTCTTATACTACACTTGAATGCATACATGTCTAACTTTCTTTTGACCTGCTGTTCAAGGTATTTAAGATAGGTGTTGTGGTTTAACCCCAATCGGCAACCAAGTACCACACAGCTGTTTGCTTACCCTCACCCTCCCCCAGTGGGATGGGAGAGAGAACCAGGAAAAAAGCTAAAACCCATGGGTGGAGATAAAGGCAGTTTAATAGGACATCAGAGAAAGAGAAAATAATTAATAATAATAATAATGATAAAAGAATATACAAAACAAGTGATGCACAATGCAATTGCTCACCACCCGCTGACTGATGCCCAGCCCGTTCCCGAGCAGCGATCGCTGCCCCCTCAGCCAACTTCCCCCAGTTTCTATACTGAGCATGATGTCAGGTGGTATGGAATAGTCCTGCGTTCCCTCCCAGCTTCTTGTGCCCCTGGCAGAGCATGGGAAGCTGAAAAGTCCTTGACTAGACTAAACACTACTGAGCAACAACTAAAACATCAGGGTGTTATCAGCATTGCTCTCATCCTAAGTCCAAAAACACAGCACTCTAGCAGCTACTAGGAAGAAAATGAACTCTGAATTAAGTTGAAACCAGGACAGGATGAAAACACTAAATTCACAGCAGTTAATTATATGGTTTCCTTTTCTCACATGCTGCAATCTCTAACTCCATGTCTTTTTAATATCTTCAGGTGTTCTGACATTGAAACATCCATCTTGTATGGCATAACTTGCAAACAGAAATTACTTTGTATTTGTAATTTACAGAAATTAGAAAATCTGGAATAATAGCTCCCAAAACTTTTGTCACTCTGATAAAAGTACACTGTAATGAGATAATCACACAAAGTAACATCCCAAAATATTGGGAAGTTTGGGGATGCATTGGAATACTGTATACAGCAATCATTAAACTTCATTTTGATCAAATTTCTTTTCCCCTAGCTTAAAAGATAATGAGGTCTGTGACACAAAGGTAGTTGTGTGTTAATTACTTAGTTTTCAATAAGGAAAGGATGAAAAATCAGGGGTTGCTCTGTAACATCACTGATGACCATGCTAAATCTTATCTTTGTTGGGAGAAAAATCCTCCAGTAACTGCTGCTTGATATAAAAATGCCCAGATTATGTATAAAGCCACATTTTTCTTTGGGACATCTTCTGCTGCATAGACATGTAATCCAACTGAGTGAACATCATGGATGCCATGGAGAAATTCCTCAATTCGTAAGGGTTTGGGCAAATCTGCCAGGAGGGTCCCACCCACAGGCAATGAACAGGGTTCTTGAAATTAGTTCAATGACTTAGTCAAAAAGAAAGATCATTTTCCCTTAGATCGTTCAGTCTATGTTATTTTATTATGCTTGCTATGAAATTGTGATTAACTAAACATGGCAAGAGCTCTTATTCTCTGACTATGATTAGGCTAAGTGTTCTTTGTAATTCAATTACACACAAAAAAGGAAACATCCTTGTTGAGTAGAAGGAAACAAGGAAATGACTGAGAATACAACCTCATCTGACTATGAGTGATTATATTATTTTTCTTTGGAAATGGATATGAACAGAGTTTATGATAGAGCTCTCTTGATTATGACAGACTTATATGTCAAAATGATGAAACACAATAACATTTATTTTAGGCTATATTTGGAATTTGTAAAGCAGTTTAAATAGTGTTTTTATCTACTTTCTTTTATTTGCATATAAAGTCTGGGTATAGTTCTCCCCTCCTCCTCCAGATATAAATAACTTATTAGTTAAAAATAATTTTAAAAATTATGCTATGTGTGTTAATTATTATTTTATGAAAATTTTCTGTGATTGATGTATAATAATCTTTGGGTTTTTTAACTAATTAATACACTACATAATTATTTATTGTATCATTTTAAATTGGAATAATTTTTTAAAAATAGAAAATTAATTTGAACATTTAATCTTGCTTAGGAAGAATTCATCATGTTTTTCTATGGATAAGTCCTTATTTAGAAATTAATTGGATTACAGAAAATCTTTATCCCAGTCAAGACTTTAAGAAAAATCTTTCCAGTCAACCAGTTATGTTACTAGGACACATAAGGCATGAACACAGACAAATAGAAGTTCTGAAAATTCACTCCATTTGTTTAATTTCTCCTAGAAACTCACTGTGATTTCTAGCTGATACTTATTCTAAGTTCCATTAAGTGGACTGTGAATTCCATTAAGCCTTGTGAATAAAAATAATAATAAGTTGTTTAAGTCTTTTGGCTTATTTAAGCATGCTAAACTAATAAAAAATTAATATGAAGCTGTAATTGACTTAAAACTTGTCTTTTATATGTACACGTAATTATGGCTTGCCAGAGGTCCACCTCCCAGTGTTATGGAGCTTACTTGATCCAGCTTGATGGGTTTTATCAATCATCTCTACTGTTGTGCACAAATCACTAATTATAAAAAACAGAAGAATTTTTTGAAGTGCTATACTTCTTTCACAAGTGTTCACAATGACTTATCAGTGTTTCATCCCTTATTAGAAATTGATGGTGCTGTATAGGAAAACACTTTAACACAGTATTTTTCTAGTTCATCTGTTACATTTCACATCTGTGGCACATAAGGAAGATTATATATATGAGAAGGAGAGTGAGAGAACATGTTTTTGGAGGAGTGTATATAAAAATAAACTGTTTTTGATAAAACTTTCTTGTGGTAAAAAAGTCAGAAAGAAAATAGATAAAGGAATGACACATTTAGTCCTTTTTATAATATTTTTTCCTCCAGATATTGTAGATGTATAACAAGAATGATTTTTTTTTTAATTTTAAAAATACATAACTGTCAGAATGTAACTACTGAAGAATAAAATTATAGCAATTTGACCTTGACACCAAACTTAATAGAGTATACTAAAAGGCATTCTTGAACTTTTCAAGGGACTGGTAGACCTGTGCAAGATCGAAAATTGTTATTTGATAAATACAAGAAGTAATTCATCCTTCTAACATCAAGAGGATGATAGATAAAAAAGCATTACAGTATAAACAAAAAGGTCAGAAAAAATGTTAATGCAGTTTAGTATAGTGGTTCTCACGCTGTGCTTCATGGTCACTGGAGACATTGCTGATCAGATTTGCTAACTTGCCTCCTTGCTTTTCCTAGAGTGCTTTAATTGCTAAAAATATGTTTTACCAGTAAGCAGAGGCTGCAATTAATCCAGTGATGTAATTTCATAATGAATTATATAAATGTCATTTTAGCACATATGAATGGCAGAGGGCCATCTGGTGCAAAGTTTGATAGCTCCAGCAACAAAAGCTTTCAGGGTTTTTTGATTCTTGTGAAATCTAGTAGAACACTGATTAGGTAGATATGTTCATATTTATGAGAAATTAATTCTTTTTTTACAAGCCACTAAGATAGCAAACCCATTAAGGATTTACCTTGTGGTGACTTAAGGTATATTTTTCTAATTTTCCCTATAATTCTATTTACATTTTGTCATTATATGGGTAATTTCTTTGAAGAGTTTTCTTGATTGCATTAAAGGATTTCCTTCTGAAGGCTATTTATTTATCATCCAATATTAAAGTAATATATATATTGCTATATTTTAGGCCATAATATGTAACACAGATGACATGATAGATTAGGAGACTGGCCACACATTATGGACCTACTTGACTGCTTGTTTTTCTGCTCAAGTGCTTTTCTTGTTGGACTTAAAAGATTCCTTTGATATATAAACTTATAGTATTTTTCTTCCTTTGGGAAATTGTCCTTATATTCATTCTGTTTCAAGAAAAGATATGACTACTTCACATCTAGTGATGAATTAAATCTTTTACTGACAACTTTTAAAAGAGGCTGATGTGTCTGGTCTTGATCCTGCTACTGGCACAAGAGCTATAATGTAAATAGATCCTGCAGAAGTGCATGGTGTCTTGAACTGCCTGGGAAATCAGCTAGCTTTTACAGTAAACCCTCTCCATCCCTGCCATGCTCAGGCACTTACAAATAAACAAACATCTCCATCTGGCATGCAAAGTACTTAGTACTGAAAGTACTTAGAAATACAGCGCAGATATTCTTCCAGCCCTAATTTTTCCTTTTTTCTGGTAGCAAAAACCAGAGATGTCATGCAGACATTTAGATACACTATGAGTATGCTGACAGGTTCAGAATCAACCCTCAAGGTCTATACAGAATCATAAAAACATAAAATAATTTAGACTGGAAAGCACCTCTGGAGGTCCAATGCTCCAATTCCTTGCTGAAAGCAAGGGTAAACTTCAGAAGTAGATCAGATGGTCTAGAATCCTGCCCAGTTAAGCTTTGAATATCTTCTTGTACGTTGTGTGTGCCACCTCCTAATTATTTTGGTGACCCTCCTCTGGACTTGCGCCAGTACGTCAACATTCTTCTGGTACCATGGGACCAAAAGTCCACAGTCCAAATAATTCACAGATGCCAAACAGAGGGAAATAATCATTCCCTTGACCTGCTGGGGATCTTATTGCTGGTGCAGAATTTTATAGGATCAGCCTTCCTTGCTGCTGTACGAAATTACTTTATTTTTTCAAATGATTTCTTCTGATGATTTCTTCAGTAAGTGGACTGATAGATGAGGGTGGAAAATGTTCCATGAAACAGTTTTGTTTTTTTTAATTTAAATGTTGATAAATGCAGATTGCCATTTTAAAGCTCACTAGTTCTTATGCTGACATTTCATTCCTGATTCAGATAACCAAATTCAAGTGTACAATTTAATAACAGAGGCATCTGATGGTTTATGATATGCCCTAAACCTGAGGCCTGTCTCCATCTGCCAGAAGAATATGGGTCTCTCATAGGTCTTATGATGTTCTACAGCATTTTGTAGATGGCCTGGATAACCTAAGGATGAGTTCCTGTCTAAACAATGACAAAAAAGGCATTGTATGAAGCCAGATTTACCAGTCTAAAAATGAAGTATTTAGAGCTGTCTGATGAATTAAAAGAATTAAGTTCACAAAAAGGGTTTTTCATATCTCAGAAACCTGTGTTAGGATGGGTAAATCATTTGTTCATTAATAGTACCGATCTCATTACGCTGCCAATAGGGAGGGCTTCAACAACTAGATGCCTAACTCCTATATGGCAGGGGCGGGTAAAATAAATCCCATCTTAAGTGACCTACATATGTCAGTAGCATTAGCTTAAGTCCTATCCATGGCTTTGAAAAAATCTTCCTGAGAGATGACACTAGAATATCATGTTCAGTTTGTGTTATGGATGTATTTAAGTTGATAATTTTTGTCTGGATCTAAATAGGTGACCAACATTTATTTATATATGTATTCACTGATTGATTGAATTATTTTAAATGAATAACATACAGACACTCTGTGATAAGTTTTGGGTTTTTCATTATTATAATATACAAACAATAACCTTTCTCAGCAATGTCTTACAGATGTTTTTAATTAAATACATGAATACTTTCTCTCAGATTATATACATGTATGAGATTTTTCTTTAATAGGAGATATTCCGATATTTGATTTCTGCTTTAATTTTTGCTTTCAGGTTTTGCTCTTCTTGCCCTTTCTTCTTACATGTTTTTATGTATGTAAAAGGCACTGTTAACATCTTGGATACACTCTTTTGACTGAGTGGGCTACTTTAAAATATTTTAAGCGTTCATGAATTTATTTTTAGTAATAATGGTGTACTCTTTAGAATATGACTATAAGAAACACTGTGCCATAGTTCAAGAGCTCCCTCTTCTGACCACCAAAACCCATCAGAAAGTTAAGTTTTCTTAAAAAAAATTTGTTCCTATCCAGAAAAGTAATTTAATGGTCCTGTGTCTCTAAATATTTACATTGTTTTACCACTATTTTTTCATGTCCAGATCAAACCTAAGCTTTATACAGGTTTGTTACTTAAAAAAAAACCCATGCATCCCCCCTCCAATGTTTTAGTTAAATCACACATTTCCTAATGGGAAAAAACTCTCCAGAGTAGTAGCAGTTCACCATTCCATTACATATAGTTAAATCAGAAAATAGTATATTATATAGAGTATATATATGGTGGGATGGCACCAGTGCAGTGTAGAGTGGAACAATCACAGACTTCAAGCATCACAACCTTGCATCACAAGCTTCACTTTATTGAATGTAAATGTTAGATGAGATTTCCAACTCTACCAACAAATTTGGTTCCTGTTGATGTTAGAGAGAATTAAGCACTTCCTTATAAGGATTTGAGTAATGATTAATTTTACAGTATTGTTTTCCCCAGGTTAGAATCCATATTCCAATAGGTTACTATAACAGGAGTCTAAGCTCCTGTTATAAAACATATGGGGACACATCTGTCATACTTCAGAATGACATCCAGGACTAGCAAGAGAGTTGCTGGGAGCTACCAACAGCCAGCATTCTTGTTGAGATTCCATCCAAAGCAATCATCTGGGGAAGGATGGATGACAGAAATTTTCCTTCAAATCTCCACATGTATGTAATTCACTCAGAGGTGCCCCTCTTGAGATCTAGTGCACAGAAAAACAGCTATTAGCTCTAACTCAAAGAAAAGTAGAGGTTTCTTCTCCCCCAGCACCCAACAGGGCTGGAAATTATTTTATTCTCTTGTTCCCACCTTTTAAGTTTTCTTTTTAATAATTAAAATTCTTCTCTAGTATGTAGGAGAGCAAGGCTCCATTCTTTCCTTCAGTAAGTCCTGAAGCAGGGGAAAGTGAAGAGCAGTTATGTATACCCTATATGACTTAAGCACTAAATCCAGGAAGAAGTCTCAGCCCCTGAAATCTGAAAAGAAATTAAGCATCTGACTTTTGAAGAGCATTCAAATATCTCTTTCTCTCTCTTCAGCTGTTTTAACATTCTTTCCATGAAGGATCCAATTCTGGAGGCCTGATTGGATATTTTCTCATTCGCTGTATACAGAATTAAGTTTTGCATGCAAACCCACTTGGAAACAGGCAGCTATTAAGTAAGTGGATTGCTACCTAATGCTGAGAACAAAGAGTACACAGGCTCTGAGAATAAATTATGTCATCGCAGCATTCTGCATGATTGAAAAGAAGTGACTCCACTTTCTGTAGAGCACGGTCTTTAAGAATATGTAGGATGTTGATAAAGCAAGTCTACCACACTGAATCCGTTCATTCAAAATAATTACAGGAATGATTAATTTTTGAATGTGTAGTCGTGATGTTTTTGTCACATTCTTCAGCCACACCAAGACCAAAGCTTTTTCACATATGTCCAAAAGGACCTCTCTCGTGACAATTACTGTTGATTTAAACAAAGGAAACTAGAAACATATGACATACAGGAACCACCAGTGGAACTACAGTTTTTAAAAATATTTTTTCAATTTTGCTTGAAGAATTACTCTAATCATATGGGTCTTTTGGGACATTATTGAGTGGCTCTTTAGTTATTTTATCAGTTTCACAAAGTGCTCACCTCTCTCCAGGCATCTTACTCTTTACCCTCTGCTAATTGTATCAGAAACTACCTTTAATGTAAGATGTATTCAGAATTCTTTTTCTTTCTTTTTAAACTTATAACACCTATTCTTTCTTAAAACCATAAAACATTAAAAACACATGGGTTTTCTAATTAATATTGAATCAGACAGTTCTTTCAGATGCACACAACAATATATGCGATGAATGCACACTATTTACATATGTATGCGTAAGTATCTAAAGCCAAAGCCTGACATCACAAATATCTTTCCTCTATCTTAAATATCAGTTATATACGTACTCAAAAGAATCAGGAAAGGTGCAAAGTAATCGAATGTATTTATGTACAGACGGATGCAAACATATGCAAACTTTGTTCATTTGGCAAGTATGAGCAAGGCTGGGCCAAGAATTTCTATTACCTTGTTAACAAGTGTTACACCTCAGGAAACAACATGTGCTTATTAAATCATTTGATTTCCAGAAAGATTTACAAGTTCTTCTGTAGTCAGAATCATAGTCTTAAAGAATTCATAGATGCTTTAAAATTAATCAAAGGTGTTTTCTTGCACAGTAATGATTTTTCTTAATTATTTCCTTACTCTTGAATATTCTTGAATATTTCCTTATCTGAACCTCAGCCTAGAGCCCATATTCTTTCTTTCCTCTCTCTCCAAAAATTCACCTGACATCTTTGTGTTTCATATATATAACATACATCTATTTTTCAGGAAATCTCGGCTATTGTAGGATTCTCCTGAAAGTGTTTAATTTTGGTGTTTTCTTAATTACCTCAAGTATAAAGATTACTTTTCTTATATCTTAAACCCTAGTGGGTTTAAATGGGCATACCCATCAGAAGGATGTAATTGTTAATTCCAATCCTAACACAGAGTTTTGGGACACAGTTTCATGATCATGCTGATATTAGTCTCTTGCTCATCTCTTGGATTATTCAATTTTTTTTTAAATCACATAACCCCCATGGACTTTCTAAACATTGGTGAAAAACCTCTGTGGGAATGTCAAAGGGGTGACAGCCCATCTCAATGAGCATGAAGTCCTTTTGACATGCAGTGTACATCAAGAGCCTCACAGAAACTCCAGCAGCTAGCAGAGAAAAAGCAACAAAGGTCAGCTTTTTAATCCACCTTTTGGTGTAATTTTCTGTCTGAGATGTCTTCCATCTTAGTACAAAACTGAAGTTGTTTAAGGCATTAACACCTTTCTGAGAATTAAACCTAGACTATTAGTGGGAAAAAGAAAGATGTTCAGAGTGAAGGAAAGAAAATATAAAAATAGGTGGTCAAAAGCTTGTTATCTGGGGACACTGCCAAACTCTAAAAAAATAAACACACAATCATGAATGAAATTTTTATATTTGTATTTAAAGAAAAACTGAGAAACAATAAATAGAAGTATACGTATTTCCTCAATTAAAATTTGTTACAGATTTAAAATAAAAATTTTTTTGCATTGTATGACCAGTATGAAAAGCTTGAACATGCTCATTTAGTGATCTCTCACCTAAACCTCTCTATTTAGACATGAAAGTTAATGACTTCAGCGCTTGAAGTAATAAAACTGCAAATGAACGATTTTATAGGAATATTTTTATTAAGAGTAGATGGTCATTGATATACACACTTTATGAGGAGAACTGTTCGGGACTAACAAAAGAAATTTACCTCATCATGTTATAGAAAGTTTTCTGCTTTACAGTGTTTTTAGTATTAGGAACCACTTCTATAAATTGGTGCCTCGAGGAACTTCATTTTATCAGCTATCTTATGAAGGTTTGGTGAGAGGTACTACTTTGCTTGAACTGCCAATTGCTCCTTTGGGGCACTGCATAAATTTATTATAAAGCACTGTAATGAATAATAAAACTATATTATCTGACTAAAAATTATTAGGGAACATTCATCACTTTCTTCTACCCCAAAATCATATAAAAAATTGCAACATCAGCATAAAGTCTCATAAATGCCTGGTGGTTTGGATTAGAATGCATCATGCAGCTATTTAGAAGCTGGATTATCCGATGATTTTAATTTTTTGCCCAGTGATTAACACTGCAACTTTAGTCTGCATACAATATATTGTAGTATATGATGTTTAAGTCTGTTTCTTAAAGCTATGACTAGAATTATTCTGTACATCATTGATAGCAAGAATGGACAAAACAGTGCTAACTTTTGTATAGTAGATTGCAGTTATGTTCAAATCCCCAGTCAAGTTTTAGAGCTTAGTCCCCAATTCTGCTAACAGCTATATAACAAATATCTCCAGGGTCTAGACAAAGATGATAATGGACATGGAGATGATTTTTATATATCTGTTGTGCATCTATGATGGAAAACGTAAAGCGGATATTGGTCTTTGTGAATTCTCTCCTCTAGAAAGTCCTGAAGTATACAGCAATTTCACCCTTAAGCAATGCCCTTTTTCAGTCTTTACAGCCTTCAGGTTTTACACAAAATACTTACACGAGTGAAGACATACGATAGACACTTGAAATCTATTCTGGTAAAATATGTTGTTCTTGCAGCAGACAAATACTTCTGTTTATTGGCACATTATTAGGGGAGATGCTTAATACTTTACTAACTGTAGTGTAAGGATTTGTCCTACAAATATATTGATATGCATTTGTGTGTATTAGCATTTCATTTTCACAGGACATAAACAATTAACAAAAATGTACACACATCGATTAGGTAAGAGACCATATGCAGTAAGATTTCCTTTCATGAAAGTGCATTCCACCAGAATTCTCTATCATATATTTTCAGAAGTCCATGTTTATAGTATTATTTGACACCTGTAAAATGGAGATCTATAAATAAAACTTTTCTTGTAATTCTATTCAGAACTACTAATTCAGAGAAGGAAAAAAAATGGAAACACTGCAAAAGTAGAAGAGCTAATGTAAGAGCTAATGTAAGATAAATGTGTCTTTATGACATAAAACACAAAAATGACATTGTATTCAGCTTTTTCTTTCTAGACATCTTAAGAAGCCTACTTCCGGTAGTTTTATCAGAGTGTCATAATAATGTTAAAAAGAAAGTTGCATTTTCTTTCTCTTAGAATCTTTGCTGTTGACCTTCTTCACATATGCTTGGCATTTTCATCCATCTGCCTTTGGCAGTAGTACTAACACACTGGTGAGTCATAAAAATGTTCTGAAGTGGCCCACCTGCCAATCTGGTAGTTAAGAATATGTGGGCTTTCTCTGTTCGTCATTTTTTCTACTTCATCTCATTTTTGCAAAACAAACTATTTTCCTTGGGACCATTTGCTTCTTCTTCCCCTATTAACATTTAATTGTGTTTTAATATTATTATATTCATCAAATCAGTATTTCTTTGATGTTATTGCCATATATATTATATATGTTTTAAGACTTCCTAGCCCTTTTCATATGGGACAAAAAGCAGACTTAATATTTTGAAATGTCACTTAAGACAGAGCTTATGGGATTTATATTTTTTACACTGTGTCAAAAAGTTAAAATGTTTGTGTACTTATAGTTTATATTTTGTAAATACAATTTGTTTTTTTTTTTTTGAAGGAAAAAACTAGAAAATAAATTTGCATTTGTTAAACAAAGAACACAAAAACTCAAGACATAAATGTATCTTTTAAAATTACAAAAAGGTGTTACAAGATTCCATAAGGATCAGGGCTTAGTTAGAAAACTTGTTTTCAGATGGACACAGTTTTATATTGTGTATCATCGTACAGTAATAAGTTTTGTGACAATAAAGGGACTCTGTCATTACAAAACAACTACTTTGCATAAAATATATACTTATATATTGCATATATGTGAACATGTATATTTAAATATATTTGAAAATTAAATCATGCCAGATAATCTCACTAGTTAACAGAAAACAGTGACGAGTCTGGCGTTACCATTTAGTCTTATTCAGATGTAAGAACTGTTAAAATTTGTTATTGTGTGGGTCTTCCTTTGTAATTGCTTCAGTAGTATTATAGAATCATAGAATCATAGAATTGTTAAGGTTGGAAAAGACTTCTGAGATCATCTAGTCCAACCATCACCCCCCCAAGAAAAAACAAACAAACAACAAACAAACAACAAACAACAAACAAACAAACAAACAAGACCAAAAACAAACACAAAAACTATGCCTACTACACCATGTCCCAAAGTGCCACATCTACACATCTTTTGAACACCTCCAGGGATGGTGATTCCACCACCTTCCTGGGCAGCCGATTCCAATGCCTCACCACTCTTTCAGTAAAGACATTTTTCCTGATATCCAATCTAAACCTTCCCCAGAACAACTTGAGGCCATTACTCATCATCCTATCGCTGGTTACTTGGGCAAAGAGACAAACATCCTCCTCACCACACCCTCCTTTCAGGAAGTTGTAAAGAGCGATAAGGTCTCCCCTCAGCCTCCTCTTCTCCAAACTAAACAACCCCAGTTCCCTCAGCCGCTCCTCATAAGGGTTGCTCTTCAGACCCTTCACCAGCTTCATTGCTCTTCTCTGGACATGCTCCAGCAACTCCATGTCCTTCTTGTAGTGAGGGGCCCAAAACTGAACACGGTATTCGAGGTGCGGCCTCACCAGTGCCAAGTACAGGGGCACGATCACTTCCCTACTCCTGCTGGCCACACTATCCCTGATACAAACCAGGATGCCATTGGCCGCCTTGGCCACCTGGGCACACTGCTGGCTCATCTTCAGCCAGCTGTCAACCAGCACCCCCAGGTCCTTTTCTGCCAGGCAGCTTTCCAGCCGCTCTTCCCCAAAGGACTCATTAGAAACTATTGAACAAATTTAAAACTAGAATCTAAGGATTTATTCGAGCTATTATAATAGTAAGATATCCTATGACAATATATCACCTTTATTTTCAGTGAGGATGTTGTATAGTCTAGCTTCTGTATTCAAGTCATCCTTCAAGCTATATTCTGAAAACATAGTTGAATGATACTAATAAAGATAGGTTCAGCACAGGTTGGCTGAGGAAAGAAAGGTGGATTCTTTCAAGAAAATAAGTTTATTATCATCTACAATTTACAATCTTATTAAAGGTGGGGGTTTTTTTTAATTTTTCCATTTAGAATTTCCTTTTAAAAAAATCATTTAAAAAGAGGAAAGATTATATACTTGTCAAAGGAAGAAATAAACAGTATCTTTGTTCTGTAAAAACTTAGAGCACATCAGTGTGATAAGGAAATACAGTTTTAAAATGGGTTCTTAAATAAATTATTTTATTTACCAACAATAAATAACAGAACTTTATCTTTATTGTATATTCCCTGCATATACTGTGCAACCATTAATTTCAGTCTTCAGTGCAACCTGAATTTCTCCGTTTCAGAGAATTAAATGCAGGGTTCTTGTGACAAGGAACAGACTGACAGCTTTTTCAATAACTGTTCCTGAAGCTTTCAAATAAATGGCAAGAGAAGTTAAATAATCTTGAAAAACTGTCAGAAAGTACCATACAATGTGGACAGTCATTGTCGGTTTTATTTTATAACTGATTTGCCAATTCCAAAGCGAAAGTTTCTGTTAATACTAAGCAAAATGTGTTTTGCATTACAAATTTACTCCAACCACTGAGTTCCCTGAATGAGATGTGGCCTAGCAGAGTTTAAAGGTTTATGTGACCTTACAATGTCAACAGCTTCTAATTTTAAGGCTTTTTTTTCCTGATGTGGTTGGCAGGTTGTAGTTACTCTATGTTTCATTACTGGCCCAAACTCAAGCAACTGCATCATTGTAAATTATAAACTAAGCCTGTTGACTAGTATCAAGTCAAAATACTCCTAATGGCCACTTTCATATTATTGTAAGTACTGACATTCATTTCAACTCTGGATACATAAAACCACTGTAAAATATCACTTCTGATCTGTTTATCTGTCTGTTGTAGCTAGGTTGCAGGGACATACCAATGAGGATACTGAACCTTGTGTTTACTAGTTTGTGTTCTGTCTACTGTCTGGCTTAAGTCAAAACTTTTTTGTACATTGGCTGAAGATGCCATCTTCTTTGCTTTTTACACTGTTTTACAAAGATGTGGTGTCTGACTATTAAAAACTAAAATGTTTTCTTTTTTGTTAAAATGGATCAGGAGTATTCAAATAGTGACTTACTGCAACAAATTCAGGGACAGACACTAGTTAATGAGGAATACTAAATTTTTACTATAGTCAAACTATATTGTAGACATTTATGTACCTAATTCCTGAGTCTCAGTAGTCCAGGATAAATTACTCCCTCTGTTTTATAAGTTAGACACCTCAGTTAAGAACCTCAGGTTGTCTGCTATTAATCATGTTTAAGTATGAGCACCTATATGACACTTACATGCACATGTCCAAACACATATACTTCTAAACATCACAAGGAAATAGAAAATAACAGCTTTCTCCCTACTGAGGAGCACATAGAGTTTTCTAAGAGCTGGAGGTTTACAATAAGACAGAAGAATTGTCCTTTCAACTGTACACCAGGGGACAAATCTCCTAATACTTATTACATAATTTCATAATTAACCAGCATGACTAATTATAGAGAAATGCATGATCAATTAAAGCCATCACCTAAGCCCATTGAGGTGAAATTTGAGATAGTCCCTAGCACCATTACAGCATTATTGTGTTAACAGTTTGGCACCTATGAAAAGAGTGGAGCAGGATGTATGTGTCTGAAAGAGATTCTGAAAGCTCTATCCATGGTCCAAGTAACGTTGCCTGTAAGTTCCCTGAACCTCACATAACATTGGTCTAATTAACTGCTGACTAAGTTCCGTTTTAAACCAGACTCAAGATGGAATTAAAATGCTTCATTTCCTAAATTTCTGGAAATTTACAAAAAATTCAGAACAAGCTTTGCACTCTGTATGAAGGATACCTGTGTTACTGGATTTGGTAGTGCTTCTAAATTTCCAGGTCAAGGAATATAATGTGACCGCACCTTGATTTTGTGTGAGAATACAAGTACAGCATAGGAACATACCAGCTCACAACCTCTTGGGCAGGAGTGTCGATCTGCTGGAGGGTAGGAAGGCTCTGCAGAGGGATCTGGACAGACTGGATCAATGGGACAAGGTCAGTTGTATGAGGTTTAACAAGGCCAAGTGCCGGGTCCTGCATTTCAGTCACAACAACCCCATGCGACACTACAGGCTTGGGAAAGAGTGGCTGGAAAAATGCCTGGCAGAAAAGGACCTGGGGGTGCTGGCTGACAGCCGGCTGAAGATGAGCCAGCAGTGTGCCCAGGTGGCCAAGAAGGCCAACAGTATTGTGGCTTGTATCAGGAATAGTGTGGCCAGCAGGAGTAGGGAAGTGATTGTGCTGATCGTACTCAGCACTGGTGAGGCCGCAACTCAAATACTGTGTTCAGTTTTAGGGCATTGAGGTGCTGGAGCTTGTCCAGAGAAGGGCTACAAAGCTGGTGAAGGGTCTAGAGCAAAAGTCTTATGAGGAGCGGCTGAGGGAACTGGGGTTGTTTAGTTTGGAGAAGAGGAGGCTGAGAGGAGACCTTATCGCTCTCTACAGCTACCTAAAAGGAGGTTGTAGTGAAGAGGATGTTGGTCTCTTCTCCCAAGTAACAAGCAATAAGACAAGAGGAAATGGCCCCAAGTTGCATCAGGGGAGGTTTAGATTGGATATTAGGAAAAATGTCTTTACTGAAAGAATGGTAAGGCATTGGAACAGGCTGCCCAGGGAGGTGGTGGAGTCACCATCCCTGGAGGTGTTCAAAAGATGTGTAGATGTGGCACTTTGGGACATGGTTTAGTAGGCATGGTGGTGGGTTGATGGTTGGACTGGATGATCTTCAGAGGTATTTTCCAACCTTAATGATTCTAGTCTAGTCTAGTCCAGTCTAGTCTGTTCTCTTCCAACACCCTTTTAGAAAGGGAAAACCTAGGCAGTCTAGAGAAATGTGGTGGCTTTATCAGTTAGGTGCCAAGGTCAGAGGATCAAGACTACTGTGTGCGATCTGGCATGAAAAGCGTACACATATAATGAGACTAAAGTTCTATGACACTGTGTGGAGTTACGCATGTTCGTACTACCCAATTTCATGTAAAATGTTTCACAGATGGTTTTAATTGTGAGGAGTCTTATGAAAAACTGTCCATTGACTCAAATGTTTATTAGTGCAGTATTCATGTGTTGGTTATTTCTCCTCATCTCCAATATCATTTTCTGAAAGCAGAAAAGGCTAAAAACAAAGATTTACACCTAGAGAAAAGGAAGACTAATTGTGGATATTTGCATATGATTTGTCTACCATAGAATTCCTTCATAACATCAGTTTCTATCTGTAAGGTGACCAAAAAATGTGTAGACATCTACATTGTAGAATTCTAAAATAGGTTAGATGAACGTTAGATGGATGTCCTTGCCATAAATATTTTTCAAAGTAGAAAAAATGCATTGATATATGTTTGCAGATACTATTTAAATTATTAGTATAGGAAGACAGCAAGTAGAAAAAAAATACAGGCAGGCAATAAAAAAGAAAGGTAAATGGCAAAAACCTCTCATGAATCTAGAGCCAGAGTATAGGCTGTTTATTTAGGGAAAAAATGAAAGGTGCAGACAACAGTACAAAGTGGTAAAATATTCCTTTAGAGAGGGAAAACAGAAGATGAAAGTAGAAGTACAAAGGGTAGGAAAGAAATGATGAAACAAAGACCTAAGCTGACAGGAGAAGGATAATAGGGTGGGCAGGCAGCAGTCAAACCATATTGCATAAAGATAGAAGAAAAGATGATAAGACAGGAGGGAATAAGTTAGAATTAAATAATAAAAAAGCAGGATTACAATGATAACAAGAAAGAATATTTGACATGCTGCAAAAAAAAGAGGAAAAAAAAGGAGTAAAAGAGAGCACACTGTTTAGTAAAGGAAAACAAAATCTATTTGGAAGAATCTTCTTTAAAAGCTGATCAGCTAGGAGCTAAAAACTGTTCAAATCTGTTATTTTAGAAAGATAAAAATATTACACTTCTTTTAACTATGAATATGTTTTATAAAAACATTGTGTGTTCACTAATTAAGGTGAGTTTTTGTTTTAATGCACAGAGGAAATCAATAGTCATACTCTCATACAGACATAAAAATGTTGTTTAAAAAGTGTGTTGTTCATACGTTATACAGAAGTGTGTGTCAAAAAGAGTAGAAAGAGAAAGAAGAAAATAAAACACTAAACACTTTTAAGATGATATGAAAAATGTTCTGAAGGCCAAAAAAATCATATAAAGCAAATATTTGTTAATTTTGACCTATGGAATAAAATAATCATTTTTTTTTTCTGCTTTCCCTCCTTCTGCTATGAGCTTGCCAAGCCACTCTCCATCATTTATCAGCAGTCCTTGTTAACAGGGGAGGTCCCAGATGACTGGAGGCTGGCCAACATGACGCCCATCTACAAGAAGGGCAGGAAGGAGGATCCGGGGAACTACAGGCCTGTCAGTCTAACCTTGGTGCCAGGGAAGATTGTGGAATGGTTCATCTTGGGTACGCTCAATGAGCACATTCAGAACAACCANTGCCCCTGTACTCGGCACTGGTGAGGCTGCACCTCAAATACTGTGTTCAGTTTTGGGCCCCTCACTACAAGAAGGACATGGAGTTGCTGGAGCACGTCCAGAGAAGAGCATGAAGCTGGTGAAGGGTCTGAAGAGCAACCCTTATGAGGAGCGGCTGAGGGAACTGGGGTTGTTTAGTTTGGAGAAGAGGAGGCTGAGGGGAGACCTTATCGCTCTTTACAACTTCCTGAAAGGAGGGTGTGGTGAGGAGGATGTTTGTCTCTTTGCCCAAGTAACCAGCGATAGGATGATGAATAATGGCCTCAAGTTGTTCTGGGGAAGGTTTAGATTGGATATTAGGAAAAATGTCTTTACTGAAAGAGTGGTGGGGCATTGGAACTGGGTGCCCAGAGAGGTGGTGGAATCACCATCCCTGGAGGTGTTGAAAAAATGTGTGGATGTGGCACTCCAGGACATGGTTTAGTAGACATTGTGTTTTGGGTTGGTGGTTGGACTAGATGATCTCAGAGGTCTTTTCCAACCTTAACAATTCTATGATTCTGTGATTCTATGATCTTTGCCACACCATTAAAAAAGCACAAGCAAACGATATATATCACTACCTCTAAAAGTCTCTTATGGTGCCTTTCCTTTCCTACAGTAGTAGCAAAGTCTTACCTGACATCTTAAGTATAATCAAAATATGAGAAATGTCATGCTGTATAGACAGCATCAGTAGCTGGCATGGAATTATAAACATATCTGGTGTTCTACAAAGTTAAGCCTTCAATATTAGAAAGATGAGATAGAATAAGATGAAGTTTAAATAAAAATGTGATCAATGTGTTGTTCATTTGTTGTCCCTCTTCATGTTTGATTATTTAATAAAATAATTGATTTAACTTTTTTTCCATTTATGCTTTGCTTTTTCTCATAGTCTCCTATTGATTGATGTTTAGAAAAACATGACTGTGCACTACCTTAATGCCACAGAAAAGAGCTACTATACAATCGTGTTTGGGTTTGGACCTCTGACCTGGTGCTGGATTTCTTTTTCAAGCATAAATAAAAAGTTTGGTCTACGCAGTCTGATATCATGGATTTACCTTAATGGCTTAGATCAATTTAAAATTAAACAGTAAATGCTATGGAGGTCACCTTTCACATGCTCTCCTTTTTTACTGCATAGAGTTTTGTTTTCAGAAGAATCAATGCATGTATAAAGAATGGGATAAATACTGTTTTGTTCTTAGCAGGGTACATTTGTTAAGCCTGAGATTTCATCACTGAATACCTAAAACAAGAGGTTCATACTATGACATATTTGATTTAAATTACTTGAGAGTAAGAGACAGCTTGTAATTTTTCTGAGAAGAAAAAATATTTTTTAATAATTTCTCATAACGTATGTCTAAAGTGTACCTGTATAAAAGATCTGGCCAGAGTAAATTCAAACCTCTTGTTTTCAATTTCAAGGGTAACAAAATCCCTCATTATAATTTGGAACTTTAAAACAATCAGTCGAAATAAACAAGTAAATTGCTAGGTCCAAAATTACCACTCTGTCACCCAGAGGCTGTACCATGATTCACCTCCCATCCTCATTTCCCTAAAACTACATTTTCTCAACTGACCTTCCAGAAGTAAATGTAACAATATATTTCTCCTGTCTTGTCTAACTTGTCATAACCAGCTGTTGCTCCTTGACAAAAAGAGAAAGACTTTATCAAGGAAAAGACTGCAGCAACAGACAGGCAGACATAAAGTGAAATCAGAAGACAGGAAGATCATCTTTACTGTTACATTCATATCAAATTAAGTCACACACTCACACCATGTATAGCATTACCACAAAGGAAGCAACATCATACAAGCATTGAGCATAGTGGCTATGGCAACACTGCCCCCAAACTTAGGAAGAAGAGATGATAACTCTTCCTGTAAGGAGAGAGATTTACTCAGTAGGTCACTATTTAGGTTCCCATTTGCAGTACTCAGAATGCCCTCTTTTGTATTTCTCGTGAAACGTATGTGGACAGTGTGTCTAGAAAGCTAACACTGAGCAGCTAAACGCACTGAAAACTAAAAGCTTCCCTGGCAGAAGTTACCCAAATCTCAAACACACATTAAATAAAAACGATCATGTTAAGATGCCAAGTCAGCTATAGAATTCTGGCTGGGGAACAATGTAAAACGTGATTAATTTCTTAATACCATTATCACATGCTCATACTGGATTACATATGTTAGGAGAGACAGGGCTTTTACAATCTGACACACACTCTGAATTTTTCAATTTATTTCACATTTTAAAAAGGTATTCTGTTTGATTTTTTTTCCATCCAGTCACATTTGATATCCTGCTTTACATTCCCAGGAACAAGTGATGCCATGGGATAAAAACTAGAATCCTGAACTCTGCATTAGGTTGTACCATAGTCAAGGGTTTCCCTACCTTAACACAGGTGACTACAGTACACGGTGCTCCATCTACCCTATGTCTATTACAAGCAGTAGTTTCTGTCATTACAGCTGACAACTTTGGGATTTTCCACAATAATAAAAACAGGAAAAGGATTAGGATATATACATCATTTTAAGTAACTGACTGACACAGTTCTTTATAAGGGTCAAAATTAATTTTGCTAGTAGAAAAACAACACTTGGTGCCAAACTGTAGGGCTGCATCAGATTTCTACAGGGTGAAGCTATTACTCTGCACAGTATTGTAGCAGGCATTTATATTATGTGATCCATCCTCATTTTGATGCTGTGACTATTTCTAACAATTAAGAACAGAGTCAGCCAATTCTAGTTCATCTTTGCTAAAAACCACTACATGCTCTAAATATATAAAATATTTTGTAAAGGTTTTTTTTTTTTTTTTCATTTTCACACCTTCTGCCCGTGATTACATGTTTAATTCAATCCCAAAATATTTTGCTGACGGTACCTTTCCCTTGATTTTTAAAATCACATTCATTTGTATCAATTACCAGGTAAATGCAGTATATCAACTGATGTGCCAGTTGTTAACATATGATTTAGCTTTTTAAATAACATCGTGCGGGTTTCAAAGGTAACATAGTGAAAGAGAGTCAAAGAACAAAGGTTTATCAAGCTATCTATTGTCTAATATCCTGAAATGATACAGGAAAGAAATATTTCCATATAGTTAATTTGGTTAGTTTGTAACAAATTAGTTGAGGTCTGACCTAGTCTCTGTACTGCTTTGAGAAAGCTTCTGTGTTTTATATATAGTCTACTTTTACAAAGTCAATATTTCTTTGCTCTGCTGTGAGCTAGGTTCTGTGTTCTCTTTCTACCTTTAGTGAACCAAGGTTATTATTACTTTTTAAGCTATAATAGTTGACTGCTGCCCAGCAGCCCCTAACCACCTCAATTCCCTCTGCTTCTCAAGGTATAAGATTGGAAACTGACATTGCTGCAACTTTCACAAGCTCATTGAACCCAAAAAGCTAAGGAAAAACTTGTTAAATGTCTCAGAAGCAAAGAAATATATAAAAAAATTATCAGAAATGTAGCACAAAAGCCATGATCAGCCAATGTGCTAAGACAGCAATCAAACGAGAACTGAAAGAAAAATGACAGTAACACAGTGCAAGAGGTATTACACTGTTTTTATGCATGGAAATCTAAGAGTATCAAGAATCCAAAAGATCTGAAGGGAAAAAAACAGGCTACCTTAAAAATGCCATGTAATATATCACCCTCAGATTGTTAACACAATTTCTACATTTGGGGAAGGAGATTGTAAAGGTAATTATAGGTGTGATTTATTGGTCCCATTAGAGAAAAACATAATTATCATAAACTCTTGATATACTAATGTTTGATTTTCTTCTTGTAGCTACATCTTTAGCAAAATAGCAACAGAAACTTTTCTAATGATTTTCTATCAGTTATTGGAAATACCAATCTGGGACATACAGAGTTTTGTGCATAATTGTCTAGTGCCTGTACTGAAAGACCTACTAGTAGTGGTTCTGGCTTTAGCTGGAGATCCAGCTTAAAACATCCAAATTCAGAACTCCATATACCAGTCTTTACAGTGCACTACAGATTGAAATTCCTTTTATAGACAATAAAGGACAAATGACTATTAAGATGAACAGTTTTCTAGATGCCATTAAACTTTATTGACTTGGTCATGATATTTGAATATAGCATTCCTAAAGCTGTTGAGACAAATATTTTAATATAAAATTGTCACAAGTTCTTATGAAAAGATGTAATAATTTACCATTTTTGCTTTATTTTATAGGTGTGTCTCTGCCTTTGTACAGAAAATAAAGCTCAGAGATTACTTTAAACTACGGTTTACCTTCTGTCTTATTAAAGTCTTTAAGAGTATTTGTGTTTCATTTTTGAATGGAAAGTACTCTAGTAATTTGTTAACTCCAAGTTATAATAAAGAACATATTTCATCCCTAGAAAAAAGAAAAGAAAAAAAGAAAGAAAAAAATAGATGAACAATGAATCATTAAAAGTTCACAAATTTTTGGATTTGTTCCATGGAGCTGAATTTACTGTGTCCGAATTTCCAAGGACAACTGTCATATTAGTCTTTATATAATATGTCACAGCTTAGAATAAAGTGCACACTAATTTGGGCATTTTTGCCAAGTGTCAGGCTTCCCTATCTGCAGATACTTCCATCAGACTCATTGGAACAAAAAGTTATAGTAGTTCTGTAATCTTCTCCAGTCATTTTTGACATGAGAAATCACAGACACATTTGTCGCGGGGTGCAGCCTGGAGAAATCGACGCAGACTCAATATGAATGAATAATCAAAATCCGTTTATTGCTTTTATGGTACAGTTTATATAGAGTTGTAAGCATACATGGCAATTATTCATTGGTTATAGGGTATTGATCATGCTTTTAGCTTTCGCTGTGATAGGCGCAGAGTTCTTGTTCACGCACTGCTGGCATGCAGCTTTTGTTTTAGTTTTTCTTAACTACTGGTTCTGCGTTGGCAACCACAAGTATTCTGTTTTTCTTATTCAAGGTCGTCTCTTTGTTCAAAGACAAGAGCAAGCCTGTACTTTTATTTAAGGTTGTCCAGAAAGTTAAGGTTGTCCAGCAAATTGTGGCCTTTTTCTGCTAGATAACTCTCCACACACATTTTTTCATAGGAATTGGAAAAGGACCTTATCATAAATCTTCTAGTGAACCTGCATCATAAACAATCTTTGTAATACTAACCGCTGATGCCAATGCTAATAATTGTTTATGCTGTTGTTGTAGCTTAGACCCTGTCAGCAACCAAGCACCACACAGCCACTCGCTCACCCTCCTGCCCCTGCTGTGACGGGGGAGAGAATTGGAAGGGCAAAAGTAAGAAAACTCACTTATGTTGAAGTGATTTGTGTCTCTCTGGAGTTGCCAGGGTGACAACACGCTTTTTCTAAATATTCTACTAATTTTTTTGGATTCTGCACTTGTTCAGGGGTCAAGTTCCAAAACACAGAGGAGCCAACCATCCTAAGCATTTTCCCATGCTATTCCACAAACCCTGCCACCGATAACTATCCAGCCTTCGGGTAGACCTCTGGATGATATTCTTAAATTGCTTATTAACCTTAGACAAAACCAAAATAATATTCCCAAGAAATATCAATAGAAGTATCTTAAATGCCTAAGGATGTTCAAAATACTGAAAAGCTGTTGTAATGAAGGATGAAACATCACAGAAGAAGGCAGCAAAGGTGCCATTCTGTATTTCCTCCATAAAACCCTCTCAGAAGTATAATTGCTAATTCTCTCCATGAGGTTGTACCCGAAGTACACTAATGGTTTCAGCACAAAACTGAAATACCAGATAAAACTCAAGATCAGTGTTTTAATAACAAACCTCCCAGGCAAAACATCACTAATCAGTGCAGAGCACAGCAGACTGCAGAAACCAACACCAATCTTTAGCATGTACAGCAAAAAAAGGAGCATGGTGCAGATTGGATAAACTAAGATGGAGAACAGAAGAATCAATATCGTGACTCGCAACTATTAACAGATACAAATTCCTTAATAAGCTCTGCTTAATCTGTTATTATCTCAAACACTTTGTGCCTCATGTTGGGTGCCAAAAAGGACTGTTGTGGTTCAGCCCCTGTCAGCAACAAAGCACCACACAGCCTCTCGCTCACCTTCCCCTCCCTGTTTAGGTGGAGGAGAGAATCAGAAGGGCAAAAGCAAGAAAACTCATGGTTTGAGATAAGAACAGTTTATTAATTAAAAAAAAAAAAAAGAAATAAAAATTGTCATGAAAAGGAGAACAATGAGAGAGAGAAACAAAACCCAGGGAGGAAAAAAAAAAAAAAACAAAACCAAACAAGAGACGCAACCGCTCACCACACACCAACCCAGCCAGTTCCTGAGCAGCAATTGCTGCTCCCTGGCCAGCTCCCTCCAGTCACTATACTGAGCATGACGCCATATGGTATGGAACAGCCCTTTGGACAGTTTGGGTCAACTATCTTGGCTGTGCCCCCTCCCAGCTTCTTGTACACCTGTCAGAGCATGGGAAGCTGAAAAAGTTCTTGACTATTTTCAGCACTACTTAGCAACAACTAAATCATCAGTGTATTATCAGCATTGTTATTCTCATCCTAAATCCAAAACACAGCACTATGCCACATACTAGGAAGAAAATTAACTCTATCCCAGCCAAAACCAGGACAGCTGTGTTCATAGCTTTTAGTGGATCTGCTTGTACAGCTAATTCCTCAACTTTTGGTAGTCAGAGAAAAAAGTCAGAGGGTGGTATGCAAAAACTATAAAAGGTGATGGGGACTTCATTACTGTATCATCCTTCAGAATAGCCCAGACTCCAATACCAGGCAGCATTCTTTCAAAAGTGTTCCAGGAATATAAAACTCCATTCTATGACAACTTGTTTTCTTCAATATTAACAAGAAAAAATGTAATTTTGACCCCTTGAGATGTTCAGTTTAGTTAACATGTAAACAATTGTTTAAAAATATCAGAGATAAACACTTTTTTTTTTTTTTTTTTTTTTTAAAGAGACAGGAATTCACATATAATCCCTAATGTTATATCTGTTATATACCCAGAGTATTGGGAATATGAGCTGGTATTTTATTTTGATTCCATAATTTGTTTTTAAACTGTAAATTTTGAAGATACCTGGTTTAAACTATCACTAAATTTTTTTGGCTAAATTATTTTTTGAAGAAAATAACTAACATATTACTAAGACTTCTCATGTCTCCAGCTTTTGCTAGACATTACATAATGGTGCCTACAGTCTCATTTATTGGGAAACACAAAAATCAGCTGAAATTGTTGGGTTTCTGGAGGCATAATGACAACAAAAGCTATTTGCAAATATTGTCCTTTTTGTGGCTTTTGCACAAGTGTAAGATTTCACTCCATCATATCTATATGAAGTCTCTGAGAACATTAATCATGTAAACAGTTTGTCTCCTAGGCATACCAAAATTTGTACTGTAGAAATTTCATTCATCCAGCAGTGTCTCCTCTACTTTTGTCATAATCTGTGAAAATAGGTATTTCTGGAAATAATGGTGTATGTATTATACAGAAACAGTTAAATTCCTCCTTTAATAGGAGACAACAAAGACAGCTGTAATGAAAGCACTGGTAACATTACTGGATTGTGATATTTTTTCTTCAGTAAATTAAATTTCAATCTGTATAGAAAACCACTTCTGATATTAAGACATACTTCACAGAGTTTTCCCCATATAATGGGAAACAATGAATTAAGGGTCTACTAGGGCAATGAATTTACCAAGAATTCTACCAATTATATGGTTATCTAAATAACTTGATATATATGACATTAAGTGGTTGAGTTTTTAAGAGTTTTCATTGTTTAGCTATAATATTAAAAATATTTTACATTACCATTTTTTTTCACTTTTTTCTGGCATTTCATGTGGTACCACTGGCAATACTTTTAGCATTTTTTCCACTGCAAATAATGTTTGATAGACTATTTAAAATTTTAGGCAAAAGCAAAATCCAGCAGAATGATATAATTTAAACTACTACAAAATATCTAAGAAACATTTTTTTTCTCACATCCATTATTCCTTATGTTAAGCTCTGTAAAAACTTATGTGCCAGAGAATTTTAATTTTTGATAAAATTTGGATCTATATAGAGTTTAAAATTTTTAATCTCTTTGAAGTGCGAGACAAAGTTTTTAGTTTTGACACTTACACAGAAATTTATCATGCACAGTCAAATGTCATACATGATTAATGAAGAAATGTCAGTCTCATAGAACAGAGATACATGAAATGCAAGTTTGAGGGAATATTTAACAAACAATGTTTCCTGTAAGAGTAATACGTTATTCTTTATCCATTTATTACCATTATCTTGTTATGCAACATTCTTCATCACCTTAGATAGAAGGAATCATAGAACCATGGAATCATAGAACCATAGAATCACAGAACAACCCAGATTGGAAGGGAACTCAAAAGATCATCTGGTCCAACCTTTTGTGGGAAAGCAAGCAGCGATCGTTGCCCCCCCCAGCCAACTCCCCCCGTGACATCAGGTGGTGTGGAATAGCCCTTTGGCCAGGTTGGGTCAGCTGTCCTGCCTGTGCTCCCTCCCAGCTTCTTGTGCCCCTGGCAGAGCATGGGAAGGTAAAAAGTCCTTGACTAGTGTAAACACTACTGAGCAACAACTAAAACATCAGCGTGTTATCAGCATTGTTCTCATACTAAGTCCAAACAACAGCACTCTAGCAGCTACTAGGAAGAAAATGAACTCTGAATTAAACTGAAATCAGGACATGCCCTCATTACTTATTGGAGTGTTCCTTAAATCTACCAATTTACAAAAAACACTCCTTTGTTTTTTCTAGGCAGGGATGTTGTCCTGCCCTAGAAGGAAATCCAAGGGAAACCTGACATGAGTGGGTGACTGGTAGAAGAGGACCATGGAGAAAAGTATGGGGTCATCCAGTCTGACCCTATGTATATATCCACTGAGGCAGAGAAGGAACAGGGAAAGAGAGGATTCAAGTGATATGCTTAAGAGTAACTGTTAAATCTGAGTGAACAACAAATAATGTATTTGTCTTTGAAATTCAGGTGAACATAAAGGTGCAATCTTTATAATTTTCCTGTTACTTATAATACTTGCCAGTTTGGAAAATGAGAAATGTCACAATATTTTAGATACTTTATTTTATTTTTCCCTCAAAGAAATTTCAACATATTACATGAACTGAGATGCTTGAAAAACTGAATTTATTACTTGAATGTGTTGATTCAGTTATAAATACTTCCTAGTTCAAAATGGATTTTTTTTTCTTTTCTTTTAGTTGTCAAAAACAGAGAACTACCCATACTAAAGCCCAGTTATCATTACACAGCTTTAGGATGTTGATGAACAGCAGCACGGGAATTTAAACTTACTCCTATCATAAGCCACTTTAGTGTCTCTCTTCCCAGGATAATGATTAGTTTCTTGCTTGCTGAAAAATTTTCAACAGGCTCAGTTTCATCAAGGCTATGCTGAATTAGATATTTTTTTGCTGTTTTAGCACATTTTATTCTGCAGGAAAAAAAATCCTATCCTTCTTTGTTCTAGAGGTAGTCCTTTAGCATCATGCATTTCATTTTATTTCTTAAACTTTTATTTCTACATGACTTAAATGTCTGTACTAATTAATCCTGTGCTTCTCGTGCACTCTTAAACTTTAAAAAAAAAAACTGTTTTTTAATGTACAACGTCAAAGCAGGAAAACTAAGCAAACATAATCTCAGTGAAGCACATCAGGGTTGGTTGAAATCTTGATAAAGCTTAACCTGTAGCAGTCTTGTGTATGTCTATTTCAGAATTTAATTTTGTTCCTCAAGCAATTCTCTTTCAAAATCAGTTTCTTTCTTACCTAATTCCAGTTAACATCCCTGATTTCAGGCACCAATAGAAAACACAGGGGACAATAAAATAGTGAAGGTAGTGTCACAACAACAACAACAAAATATTATTTTTCTAATATGAAATTAACAATATATAGATGAAAATGAAAATTTCCTTTCAAAAGCAGTAAGTATTCAAAGTATTGTTTCTGACAAATGTATGTAGTCCAATACATTTGCTTGAAGCAGATCTTGTTGAACATAACAAAGACCTGATTTTTCTTCCCAATAGACAGATTATATCTATTCATTATGCAGTCTTCCTTCTTTTTGCCTCATAGCCAGACCTTCTCTAATGAAAAAAAAAGAGAAAAAAGAAACACTGCCCTCCCCATGGCTTGACATTTTGAAAACAGCCAAACAAATCTTATAAGGTTTAGAACAAACTCCTGCCACATTATTTTGAAGTTTATGTCTTGGAGCTGTTAGCCTTACCCAAACAATATTCATAGCTATCTAAATTATTAACGGATTGAATATCTTCACTGTAAATTAAATGAACTTTTGAATTATTTTATGATATATTTGGTTAGCTATAAAGATACTTGGTTGCTTTTTTTTGAAAAACAGACATTATAGTGTTCGCATTGAACTAACAATGGAAGCACAAAATGAAATTTTAGCCTGTCATGTTTTAGGAGAAACACTTACTAAAATTTTATGTGTGTTTTATTCGACTAGAAATACAAGCATTACAAATATATTTAAGATATATTAAGATATATATTTAAATATATCCCTTTACTTTTTTTTTAATCCTTTCTAATTTAGATAAAATATTATTAATATCAAAATAGCTTGTGAAATTATCTACTGACCATCTACTGATATTATCTTTTTTTTTTTCTTTTTAGGGGGTGTCCTTATTGTATAGCCTTCAAGGTATCAATTGCATGACTGCCAACTCTTGTATTTTCTTCTCATACATCTTCTGAAAGCAAGATGATTATGTATCTTGTAATTATTACCTAGCTTTCTAGACAACAAATAAAATATGAAACCTGAAAAAAAGGCAAAGTATAATCCACATGAAATTATATTTTTGTGATAGAAATGTTTCTTCTTTCCACTTCTAATTACAATACATTCTTTTGTTACTGGCTTTTCTATTAAATTTTTACAAAAGTCTGTTGACACACAACCTATGGTACATATTTACATGTAGTAAACACTTCCGATTATACAGAACTCACCAGTCTGAGGTACATAGTCTAATAATTGCTAATTAAGGTGCAATCTCCTTAAGAATGTAAGTGAATTGCAAATCTGCGTTTAAAAGACAGAAATAGTTCTATTGGCTGAATCAGTTCTTGCTCTTAAAGTTTCACTCTTTGACACATATTGAATGAGATATATTTCAGTATGTATTTATTGTCTACACTGACCCAAGCAGCTATGAGTCAACATTTTTCAAATTATAGAAATTACTACAAAAAAATGAAAAATATGCAGAAAAGAAATAGCAGTCTTGTTTAAGATGGTATGTAGCATGGTGAGGCAGCTATGTACTGCCCACACCTGTAAAGTTCCCCCTCTCAGCCCATATACATTTTTATCTTATTTGGTTATCAATTATACATGTGTCTGAAAGACAAAAAGGATGTTCTGTAAAAATTAACGTAGTACATTTGAGATTATCAGAGTTCTGCTAAGTATTGAGCTAAACAAAGCTGAGTTTTTTTTAGATGTACAACTTCAGATTCTCATGGTATTGTTACAGATATTCATCTGACTCTAGACAACCCTGGCTGCTCAGAAGTCATTGGGTTTGTGCTCCACACCTCCTGTGCCACCTGCATCCCAGCTTCATCCTGGGGGAGCTCCCATATTCTGTTATGCCTTCCCTGCTTATTATAAGAAGGAAATTTCTCGGCCATGGTCTTGAATGGCATAAACAGCAAGACTAGGTCACACTGTGTGGTTGCTCAAGAGATGAAGCACGCAGGACATTTTTTGGCAGAAGACCTAATGTCTGTGTTTCAAGTATGCATTGTGTCTCCATACCAGACCCAGCTACAAACAGCCCAAAAGGCTTGCCTGTTATGTTCCTGAACCTGATTACAGTTCATACACCAAGTGTAAAATTCGTTGCCTGCCACATATCTTTTCTCACCTTATAATCTGCCTTACAGCATTAGGCCTCTTCCCTCCTTTCCATTCTAGGCCCTTGTAGTTTTTCAGCAGATTGGGTATCTACTGATCAACTGCTAAAATAGAAAAGCTAACAGAAAACAACAGAGTCATGGAAACATGTTACAATCAAGGGTGACATGCTGCAAGAAAGCACATTTCTCAGCAATAGTCCAGAAACTGGGTCTCTACTAGTATGTGGTCCCATGCATTTGTCCTGTCAACCTCAACACACATGACAAGAGGGCAGAAGATAGCCTGAACCATGAGCTTTATGAAATTGGGCAAACCTAAAGACAGCTTTATAGGTTTGTAATTCAGGGAGAGAAGGAGACAGAAAAAAAAAAAAAAAGTGACTAGGCTGGAAGGATCCAGGCAGGTAATACAGGCTTTGTAGACAGATCTGTGATGCAGCTCACAGCGTGTACTAGTTTGTGACAGACATTTTTATCTGTGTACATGAGAGGTAACAGTCTTCAGAACATGAGGAACTCCCCAAATTCCTGTCATGGCACCAAGCAGAAATATAGTTCTACCACACAATTTTTACGCTCAGAATCGCACTTAAAATTCTTTCCTACAAGTTATTCTGGGGCATGCTTTGTTGCAAAGGAACTTAGAGGACACAAGGAGATGGCAAGACAGTGCTCCATCAGACTTGCATGGATCAAAAAAGAAGATTCAGAACACCTGAGACATAGGATCACTGACCTTTTAAAAATCTGAAATATGTTGAAATATATTTTAAAGGAACAGGTAAGGATAGGTGAGGTAAAAAACGTGTGGTAGAAAGATGGTGGAAGGGGAAACAGGAAGAAATGACTGGATATTCAATCTCAGTAGAACACAACAGCTACCACCCCAGTCAGGCAGGGTGCCACCAGTCATCTGCTCTAGATAACATGGTAAGTCCCAGCTCCTGCTGGTTTTCTGTAAGCAAAATGGGAGGACATGCCACATTGCAGCAAGCTACCACTGATTATGGTATTGGTGGATGCTTAGTACAGCTGGTATCAGAAGATATCTGACAACAGACTGTCAAACAAGTTCAAGAAAAAAAAAATGTTCAGAATACCATTTTAATAAAAAATATTACAATATTGTCCAAACAGGACAATAAATATACATATAATATAAATATAATAAACTATATAATATAAATGTAATAAAATAATAATAAAGTGAGTCAGCAGACAGATCTTCATAATGTAACAAGTAAATAATGTAACAAGTATTATTTTTATTGAAATACCAATTTAGATTTGTCATCACAAAATATCTACAATTTTTTTTCTATTGTTTATTGACTATGTGT
>VZTL01032258.1:9930-31789 GCA_013400535.1 Scopus umbretta
TGTTGGGTTGATGGTTGGACTAGATGATCTCAGAGGTCTTTTCCAACCTTAATGATTCTATGATTCTATGAAAATGTTTGTATATGATAAACTGAAGTCATGCTCAGATTTGACTACGTTCCGTAAATGTAGTGAAGTGAAATACACCGTAGACTAAACTGAGGTAACGGTAAAAGAATTAAACAGTTGATTCAACTTTCTTTAAGTGTCTTTAAGTCTGACTGAGCCCTTATAATATCTGAAGAAGACCTGCAGTAAGATGTCACCTCATTTAAGTGGAGTGGGAAGCAGCAAGGGGAAAACCAGCATTATTTCTCCTACCTGGAATCATTTGATGGCATAGGGAACTAGTCTGAACATTAACTAAGATTTTATTTTTCCCTTAGGTTTGAGGGTTCCTAGACCATTGGATGACTCTGTGTTTCTACAATCCATTCATCATCGCCAGCAAGAACTATCTCCAGAGAGTTGCAAGCATGTTGAGATTCTGAAATTAGTTTTCTTGGTGATGATATGTGATGTAAGAATACAAGAGCTTGATTGCCATAATAAGGGAACTGCCAGGCTTTGGCAGGGATGTAGACAGAAGAAGAGGGAAACATGAAACACATTGCAATTTAAATTCTGGTGTCGGTCCAAGATTGCTTTAATTTTACTCATCTACTCCCAGAACCAGGCAAATATATTTTTCAAAGCATTCTGATGCTAAATGCCACTTTGGGGATGTAAACTTATTATCTTACCTACAAATTTCTCTGTACCCTGTATCCATGTTTTACTCTGTGAGTGTTATTGGTCTTGGACTCATTATTTTTACCTTAAGAAAATATTCTTATTTTACCTTAATTGGTTTCCTCAGTACAAATAATAGAAAATAAAAATGTAACACTTCCCTGTAAGTTGACAAGTGTTTAAAGAACTTTGATGGGAAAATATAAAGCTAGATAGAATACAATTGTTTCTCTTAGGTAACTGTCATATTCATAGTTGTTGTCTGTGAAAATAAAAATGATGAAGAGCTTACATTTATATGTAATACATTCAAACAGAAAAGGATTCTCATGTATCTTGTAGTATACATATATAAAAAACTACATAGGAATACATATATGTACACATATGTACATTTTTATATATATGTAATCAACAGAATTTTGCATTTCAATCAAATGTACTAATTACTCAGTAGTGTAATGAAGATGAAGAGTAATTCCTGTATAGGTAAATTGCATGTAAAATTCTTAGTAAGTAGAACACAGTTTCAGTGTTGTAATTCCATTAAAACAACAAGGTCAATATTCCCTTGTGAAATGTTCCACTGCCTCTTTACTACTTACTACCCAAAGTCTCTGCTCTGTGGAGTGATACTAAGGTTCAACAAACAGGTAGCAGAACTGATTTAGCTAAACCTCCCGAGTTTTCAGGACTGATTTGTGATCAGTCTCTCTATCCAGTTCATCAGGCAGCTGGACAAATTCTTGTGCTGGCGGAGAGGTCAGTGGCAAATGGGCTGTTTCTTATGGCAAAAACCATAGTTACTGCAGTTTTACAGCACTTTCTGAATTACGTCCCAGGGTATTAATTCATGGACAAACAACAACGATGTACAGATACTCCAAATGTATCATGGTCTTGTCTAAATACATTTTACATTTGATTCTGATCAAGAGAAAGTGTTTAAATGTATTCAACTCAAGAAATGACATTGATAAATGAACATCAAACAGTAGAGAAGAAATATTAGTGAGTGCATGCAGATTGGAAGTTCTGAACTCATCTGGGAAACTATGCTACTTGTAGCAGTCATCCCTAAAATCATGACTCTGCTAGGCAAGATGACCAGCTTGCTAAGTAAAAACATGCTTTGTGTGCATTACTGCTTTATCTCTTCATGTCTCCTGCCAGTGTTGCAGAGGTCTGATTCTGTTTTCTTACCCAGGTGAGATCCAAGAACAAGTGTTAATGGCGGCACACAAACACTTTATCTCCTAGATTGAATTCCAATACACCTATACTGAAGTTCATATTTAAGAAGTCACCATGAGAAAGGAAACTTGAATTTGGATATTATGAGAAAATAATGTATTTTATTTTCTTTAAGCCATCTCCAGAATGAAGCAATTTGTAAGGATTATGGAATGTCCAGTATTACTACTTCTGTTGCTTTAGCAGAATAGTAATATTCAATGTTACAGCCTGCAACTGTTACGTGGCATAAATGCCAGGGGAGAACAATGTGTCACCCTCTTTAAGTAAGAAACAATGGGTTAATACAATGGGAATTCCATCACAAACAACGGCAAGCAATGTGGTCTTCCTCTCCCCTCTCTACAGGCTGTCTGAACAGTAAAAGAAACTCAGTTAACTTAGTGACTACTAAATAGTATATGGTGGTTGAGCCTGTCAATATCACTGACAAGGTTATCAGCAAGATGTCAATGAGTCATGGTGGCAGAGTGAAGATATTAAAGAGTTCGATGGCTTCCAGCCAAGAAATGAGGGGAGAGTGTCAGGGATAGATGGTAAGATATTGTACCACTCAGGAAAATCAGCAGAAAAGGGAAAAAAAAAAATGTCTGGGCCCCATGTTAGCTATGAAGAAGATTTGTTTGGTCATAGCAAGAAACTGATAGTTAGATCAATTAATGGGAAGCAGTTTGTGTTCCCAGTGTTCCTTCTACTGAAGCCCAAAGGAAGTAATGTCATTGACTCCAAAAGCAGTAGAGCTGGTTGTATAGTAGCTAGGATGGCTCTTAAACAAACAAAGAAAAAATATTTCCATGATTTGTGTATGGCTTAATTTTGTAAGGAAAGATTGCAAAGGCCTTTAAGCACTTAATTTCATGGAGGAAGAGATGCATAAAAACTTTCAACAAAATATATCCTCAAGTTCTTTGCAGTCTCATAATACCTTTGAGAGGTAGAGAACTGCTATTACTCCTCATTTAGAAAAAAACAATGCACAACAGAACTAAAATACAGGTTTTTAAAGATATTAAGGTGTTTAAATATAAAAATGTGAGATTTTTCAAAAGCAGATGACAGCTAGACATGCAACTCTTAAAGATATTTCAGTCATTAGAAATCAATGGAAATTAAATGTGTAGAAACTTTAAAAAATACCATTAGTTAGATCATTAGTCATAGACATACATTCCAAAAACCTTTTGTTAGGTGACTTTCTGGTGTCACAGAGGAAATCTGGAATGTAAATAGTCACTGAAACTCATGTCTGAAAATTTGCATTTGAAACTTTTCCTAGAGCCATTAGCAGTATAACTAACAAACTAAGTAACAATAGTCAATGCCAGTGTAATAATATTACATCACTAATTCATATAAAGACATTTAGCTGAAAGCCTTATGATCATAAAAAGTCTTTGGAGAAAGATGTTCCACCTCTCCATGTGCTTTGACCAAGGCTTGTGGGTTTGTGCTGTGTAAGGATTTGGCAAACTAACATTGAAAGATGTCTCATGAATGAACAGAAAGTCTCATGGAATATTTTGTTCTAAATGGTTCAGAAGTAAAGAAATCCTGAATTCAGAGAGCTATCATTTTTTCTTCATAGTATATTTTTAGTCTTTTTCATTCATTCCCGTGTTCCTGACCTACTCCTCACAAATCTCTTTCCACCTGAATTTCTCTGCTTCATAATCTTTCTTCATCCTATAATCTAGCTCTCTGATCTCCTATTCTGTTACTGCCGTTTTCTTTCCTATTCCTTCTGCCATTTTCATTTTCTGCATGCCCCATGCTTTGCTTTTGGCCTCACAGTGATTCCTCTTCCCTGTTCCCTATATTCTTGTTTGCTACAAGCCATGAATGACAAAGATGTCTGAACAAATCCACTATGCCTCTTTTATTCTCCACAAAACCATGTGAACAAAAAGGTGACTGCATCTCAAAAGGACAGGGAACACAATGCCCTGTGCTCAGAGGAATAGGTTACGGTTTATTTTACTTTGGCTAAGGAACTGCATTGAGAGTGGCAGGAACTGAAGCACCTTAGAGATTATTGTTTGTTCCAGCTGAATTGTCATTGTCACTCTGCAATCTGTGACCTGTCTGTGCTTCTTTACTGAAGTTCTTTCATAATTACCAAAGCTACTGTGTTCTGAACCTTGTGAATACTGTCATAAAGGGCATTACTTGGATTGTCCAGCTGGCAAATAGAGTTTGGCCCTTACAGGAGCCTTGGGTGTCTTGTTCTGCCAATGACATTGATTAGATGTGCTGTAAGGAAGAGATGACATTTTAAAGGTTTGAATATGCAAATATTTTTTCTTTTTCCCCACAGAAAAGATAGTCTTGTGAAATCTTGCAGAAATGTCTTTTACAGCTAATTAAAAAAAAAAAAAAAAACGACTCATACCTCTCCACATACTCTATCTCTGGGAGAAGGAGCAAACAGGAGCTAAAACAGGAAGGACCTGTGATAAATCTTTGTGTTGAAAACTATCTTGACCACTTATATTTTCTTCGCTTTTAAATCCACAGGCACTGATTGGCTTTCATGTGTTAACTCTGTGAGTGAAACTGTTTACTGAGTTGGTACAGTTATGCAGGTTGGCAAGCTCTCTATTCTCCCCCTGTCTGGTATCATACACTCAGCAACTCCAATTCTTCCCACCAGGCCAGCAGGCTCCTGAGATTTTTAGTCTCTCTCACCTCTTCTCCTCACACCTGCCTGCCATGAGCAGGGGTGATTAGCAAGCCTTTCCTCTGCACTGCAGTTCATCTCACTGTTCCCTTTCCTCCTTCTGTGCTCCTGAATAGTCAGAATGAAGTTGGTATGTGAGGAGCTGGTTGCAAAACAAACAAACAACATCCCAACATAAAAGCTAAACTCATTTTCATCTCTTCGTAACAATAAGTGAAAAATTGTAAATTCATTTTTTGTGTCAGTATAGGTGTGAGCATTCAGTGACCTGCTCCTTTTTCAACCAGATTAATCATTGATTTCCACTGTAGAAGTAGTTGGCACAAGTGAGATAAGACTAGAGATGGGCAAGCAGGGAGAGACAAAACTGAGCCCTCATGAAACCCAGCTTTAAGAAAAAAAACATTCAGATAATCCATATAACTGTGAGCCAATAAATACAACACATTTATTCTTCAACCTCAAGACTCTTTCCCAGATGCCCAATTACTATGTTGTTTCCCTTTTAGTAGCAGCTACCCTGCAGATAATTTTGCATTCTGCTAGACATCATCCAAGCAACTTTATTTTGTTCATTCTTCACTAGCTGTTCAGTCATTTAGCTTTAGCACTGTGATTCCAAGAAAGCATCAAAGCATCGCAGAAGTGATGAGATATGAACAGTGTCCAAACTAGACATTGCCAATCCGCTATTTTAAAATAATTACATGAGGGATACTGACATTAAAAAGCAAGCTTTGAACTATTATTAAATAAACAGCTTAGCTCTTATATAATCCTAAAAAGAGTTAAGAAAAACAAAGCAGAAATGGAACCAAAAACTTTTCTGCCTTAGAATGCTTTACTGCACCCTGTCTTTGCAGCTTTATAGGAACAGTCCTTACCAGATGTTAGGAAACCGCCGCCTTAATGTTAGAGTGTTATTATCATGTTTCATTTAGTGATGTCAAAAATAAGATGTCAGAAGCTGTTGAAATGAAAACCTTGAAGACTTAGCTATGGTCTTTGAAGTAGGCATTAATTTTTTTTATGAGTACAATGCTGGATGGCCCATGGCAGTGTCTGAACATCCACGTTTTCTACTGTGTGCCCTAGCTGGGTGTTTTGATTGGGAAATGCTGAATCTGAGACTGTGCAGGCAGAATTTCAGGAAGCACTTTGACTTAAAGCAAACATGGGTGCTGAGGGCTGAACAATTTTTCAAATCAGGCTTTCAATTTGGCAGCCAGAATTAACAAACACTCCTGAAAATACAGGCTTAAATGATCAAAAGAACAAATGCAATCAAGAGACAAAACTTCATTGTTTTGGAGGCCTGTCTCAGATTGTAACTAGAATCATCAAACAGAGATAAAGAATTTTTGCCCTTTCTTCTGGTATTGTGACCAAAGGCATTAGAGAGTTTAAAACATCTCGTGTATTCTTTTACACCTTCATCACACTATACAACTGAAACAAGTGTTAAAAATGATGTTTGTATTTGTGTATATGTATGTATATAGAGAGATGCTACATATGTAGCTGTAATATGTAGTTGTATAATAGCTCACACATTTTTATCATTTATGTATTTACACAGTTATATGTATGTATATATATCTATGTATATATATGTATGCATGTGTATAGGTGTGTATATATATAAAATATTTATACACATGGTTTTTAATACCACTTTCATCTATATGTAAATTTGATAGATGGTATTTCTTTTAGAAAAAAAAAAAAAAATGACCACTATACAACTGGATTAGGTGAGTCCAATAGAAAAAAATAATCCTGTCCATGTCACTAAAACACCAATTCCCCAGAATTTCAACACCAATATATTTAAAAATATACATTTAAGGGTTCACTTCAGTGAAGGTAAGGTGCTTCCAATACGCAAAATTGAAATGTATGGTCTTAAATGAAACAGAAAGAGAGAATTTATGTATGCTCATCCTCCAGAAGGAAGTAGAATTTAGTCATCTGTGCACCAACTTTAAGACTTCACTTTTAACTAAAGTTCATGTTATGGTAATGAGCTGTTGATTTTTGTCTTCAGAAAATGTTTACATCCAGCAGAGAGGTTTTAGACATCTGGCATATGTAAGCATGGTAGAGGGTTATTGCCTAAGGGATAATAAATGAGGGGAAAAGCATCCCTCCAAAATACACACAAAATAATAGATGAGGTTGGTATCTTTGAGGTCAGAAACTGTACATCATCTCTTAAGGTTATCTTAAGTACCCCTCATTAGAAAGCTCATTAAGAATTAATTGTCTTAATATAATTAAACAAAGATTTTAATAATCTTTGTAGGAAAAATATATTGTGACTGTAAGTCTAATTCTCTATGCACATCAATTTTCTACACACTTCAGTTAAAAACATGATGATTTAATTCAGCTTGAAAACAATATACTGGGTGACCCTGGAAAACCAACAGAAACATGTTTTAAAGCTTGCTAAATAATCAAAAAATGCCTTAGACACAGAATGCTACAGCACCATAAAATATATATGATCACTTTTTAGAACACCCCTATGTAATGAAATAGGACTTCCAGTATTTAAGTCAGTAGATCAATGTGTTTGTCTTTCCAAAACAAAAGTAGTTTTATAGAAGAGTATTCCATACCCTGAAAGAATAGGGAAAGTAAGAAGGGTGATCTCTAGAGGATACCCCAGTGTACATCAGCGTGAACTTAAACACATTCTCATAGCAGTCATCTACCCCTCCAAATCACAGTCGATCAGTTACCTAACTTGCAAGGGTTAACACAGGATTGGCATTAATAACTTTTAACATTTATAGTCTAAAATCCAGTGACATATTAACAAGCTTATCTTTTTACAGGGAAAATAGATATTCAGGCTTGATTGTAATATTTTGTTTGTGCTGTTTTTTTTGTTTTGTTTTGTGGTTTTGTGTGGGGTTGTTTCTTTGTTTGTTTGTTTGGGTTTTGTTTGGTTGGTTTTTTTACCTGGTAGGGCAAAGAACAGCAGGGAGAGGAGATACAGCAAACTAGTTTGAACAGAGTGGAACATCTCATAGGTTAATGACAAACCTCAAAACCATAATTTTGAACGAACTTCTTTCCTCAGGGATCATACTGAAATATGGACACAGAGGAAAAAACCCTTCCATTTTGAAGAAGAATATTTTAATGATTTAGTTATTATGAGAAAAAAAAGTCACTACAATTAAGTGTCATGAGTACTGTCATCTGTAGTTAGCTTATAACTCAGTTAGCATCATGTCTCACTCTAGCTCTATTATATAAACAGAGGAGGATGTGTAAATCCAAAAGCCATCAGGGCTGTCAGAGGAGTGATTACAGAAATGCTTTTCAGAATTGGATTTCACTTGCTTTTAATAAAGGTCTCTCTCTATATATCCTTTTTACCATTAAAAAACATTACAGATATATTTTCTTAAAATGTACTGAAAAGGAGACCCCATTACCTTTCTGAAAATATGTAAATTTGAGCTTCATGGCTAAATCTGAGGTCTGCAGTAACATTATTTGGGCTCTTTTGTTTTTCTGTGGTCTTACAACACACTAGTGTCACTACAGGTAGAAAAAATGAATGGACATATTAGAAGCCCATCTTTGAAGCTGTTCTAGGCGTCAGGACTTCACGATCAGCCAGGACAAAAGATCCTTCTATTTATGATGATCAGTAGCAAATATTATTACCAACAGACATTGAAAAAAATAATTAAGAGACTGCAAAACACACTTGCACTTACTAATGTGGAAAGCAAAGTATTCTACCAAACCAGACAGTAGGGGCAACATCAGCTGTGCCTGTACTGTGGTACTGTGAAAGGCTTCTACATCCACATGAATCAGTAACCTAAACAAGCCATTTCTAGGTTGAGAAAGGTAAGCTCCTTTTAATGTCTGTTTAGTTCTGAGCCTTTGTTCTGATGGCACAACAGAAATATTGCTTAATATTCCCAAACAAGTTTATGAAAATAATACTTTTTTTGTTGTTAGAAAAGATCAACAAGTCAAAGAAAAAGTTGATCTGTGGAAACTTGTGAGTTTTCAAGAAATGACAGAGCTATCTCCTTTGTTTTCTCTAACTCCCAGGTAAGTTCCTCGTCTTCAAATCTGTTCTACAGATGGTCTTTTGGTCAGGATCATATGAACATCCTGATTTCCAAATGAAGAACTGGGGAAGACCGGTGCTGATCAAGTTATATGGAAATGTTCAAGTAAAAATTCTGAGGTTTGGAAAAACTAAGATTTTATAACAGATATGCCAGCCAACCTTAAAAAAATAAAGGAAATAAATTATAATTCAGTTGGCTTTCCAGGTCAATCCAAAACTTTTGTTTTCTATGGGCAACCTCAAATACATTTTTTCAGAAGGCAATGATGTCTTCTGAAGAGATGACCCTTTGTGCCAAACTCAGCTTTTTCTTCATAAATTTTAGTTGGTTCCAAGGTGTTATACTTTCTTCACAATGACTGAAGAAGAAAATTTTTTTTTAGAAAACAAGTCACAGGTGGATAATTCATAAACCCATAGGAAAGCAAGGGTTAACACCTCAGTAGCAATGTGGGAGTCCAAAGCTGGGGCTGTTTGCTGTTCAAACTCACTATGGACTTAAAGGGCTTGGTAATGATTAGCGGCAGTGACTCTCAGTAGGAAAACTTTGGTCTCTGAATAAGCATGCCTTGTTTTCTCCCCCTCACTATCTATGTAGCAACTGGGAGGAAAACTGCAGAGGTTTTCACTGCACAAAAGAGTGCTGAAGGCATTTCCTCCCTTTGAAAACTTTCAACCCAACCAAGTAAGGATAAAACTCAGTGGAATAAATATTGTGGTATATATGAAGATGAAAGAATGAAAGCTGAAAAGCAGCTGAGTAGGTTCTAGGCAGTAGGAGAAGGCAGTAAAACGGCAAGTGGAGCAAGGTGTTGATACAGCGAAGGGGACCCTTTTGAAGCAAACCTGCACTAGCAAAAGATACTTTAAAATGATGTTTTCATATCTTATCTATTCTGGGCCTAGAGTAGGGATTCCCAAGCTCAGGTTCAACCCTGAGATTTTCTCATGGACTTTCATGCATTGTGTGGGGGAATTCGTTACATCAAGTACTGATGTCTGGCCTATAGAATAACAGTGGTAATTTCCCACAGATTTCTTTGAGGTTTGGCACAGACCATCTCATTTTCTTTTCTTTCTATTCACTGCAAGAAAGTGTGCTTTTACTGAGTCATCATATCACAGAATGTATTCAATTAACAGCTTAGTAAAGATGATCTGTAGTGGTAAAAAATAATAAAACAACACAATCCAGATTTCTATCATACATAGTTCTATGATAATTACTAACATCTGTAGATGCTAGGGGACATACATCACATTTTCTGTGCTGGTTAATCACTACTGTACATACAGCTTTCTACTCCTCTTCACCAAAGTATCTTTGGGAAACATGGGAGATTTTTCAATAAAAGCTCAGTCTTAAAACATTCTTTTATTCTCTGCAGGTAAGAACTGTCATTTTCACTCCTTTTAAAAACATGTTTTTATTAGACAGCTTCCTTAAAATGTATCAAAATACAGTTTATAATTAATTGATGGCAGCCTGCCCTTTGACAAAAGAAGTGCCAATGAGCTTCTAGACATGTTCTAGCTGAAATACTATAAATAGAACTAATGATCTCAGGCAGCATCCATTTCTCTTAAATGCAGGCTGCATCAGCTATGACATCTACGTAGAAATAAATTTAAATGCAGTTGTCCTTGAGATAAAGAGCAGAATGAAAACTATTTTAGCCGTTGCTTCTGCAGAGTGATATGTACACTGCAGAATGGACAAGAGAATAAACAACTCTAAATTCTATCAAAAGCTGGTTTAATTTTGAGATTAAAGCTGCACATAGATGGCCAACAGCTTTCCTGTTTCAGAAGACCCAGCTTGGACCCAGCCACAAATGCATCTTCTTACTAATCCATCATTCACTTTTATTTTACTTTATGATATTTTCTTTTAAAATCAGTCATGTTTTGATAACTTGCTGGAGGAGAATTCTGGCTGAAGTATGGTATTAATGCTCTTTCTAACAGACAATGCATTAGTTATACCAGCACGCTGGAGATCAAATGCAACCTACTATCGTTCTGGGGAAAATCCACAAAATACATCTGGAAAGCATGAATTCCCACTACCATTCACTGTTGATCATTTATCATAGAATCATAGAATCCCAGTATGATAAAATCCCTTAGGTTGGAAAATACCTTTAAGATCATCAAGTTCAACCATTAACCTAACACTCCTATATCTGAAAACCAGTAACTACCCTATAAATTAACAGCCATTTTACTGCCACTAATGTCATCTCACAATCTGAGATGAAGGATAAGTCCGCAAAAGTCTTAGTGAGGACTGATTTCAGTCAGTGAACTCAGTATAACAGAAATGCTGTACTGATGCATAATATCATGAAGCCATAGAGGATGCTGAGAGATACAGCAGGGCTTCTGGCCGCACCTCATGCACAAGTCACGATCCCTCAATCCTCACACTTCCTTTAGAAATTTTCAATGGCTAACCTTCTCCAGGGCAGGTAAAAACAGAGAAGACTTTTAAACCAAATGTGCAAATATCTTTTTTCTTGGTAGCTTAATTCTCTTATTTGTCTAATTGCTGAACAACAGACACAAATATTTGTCGTTGTATGTGTGGCCCTGAAGTCTGCATCTGTTCCTTGAAGAGCATGTTAATAACCAGAAAGTGGTGCCCAGCTACTAAAGGTGTGTTAGTAAAGAGCACTGATCAGGACCACATGCAGTGAAGTGTGAAGGTCTTCTGGGAAAGCATATGCTTCTGGAAACTTTTAGGTGCTAGCTAGGGAGGAGGAAGGATAAAAGCAGACTAAATCTGTCTTATTCTTTGGCACTTGCAATAAAAGTAGCTGTGTCAGGATTGCAATGCTGAAATTCAGAAGGGAGAAACTGTTCTTTGTGTAGCAGATGAAGGGAGAGTGATCATAGGGATCAATGTGCTCCTGGGGTTTTTCATTTAAAGCTTAGGATTGGATTAGATTGAAAATGTAAAATCTGGGAATACTGAAATTTCAGTGACACTCATATATCCAAATAGATATGACATTTTGGAAACCAAATAGGGTTTCAGTAAAAACTACAATGAAAAATATTTTAGAGTGGCCCTAAAAACCTCCTATTTGTAGTTAGAAAATAATAGGAAACAGGTCATTTTTCACTTCTTTCTCAACGTGCCTTGATAGATGCCACTCAAAAACATATCACTGTTTGGATTGGATTCAGTCTACATTTCATGTTTGCATTTAAATTTAGGTCTGTCACAACCGATAAAGAGTGATAAATGTGACATTACTGCATCTAAAGATCATTAAATGTCAGCTCATGCACTGGCAGCAAAATGGCTGGCAGAAAGTCAATGATGCAAGAACTGTATGGAGTGTGAAGAGCGGAGATGGATCTAGGGCAGCAGGGAGTCATGCAAGCTGTGAGCAATCAATCAATCATTTTATACCGAGGAAGAATAAAATGAGACGTAAAGGCAGTTCTCTGTGTACAGGTAGAGAGAAAGACATCTTATTTCTAAGTATTTTGATTCATGTCTGTGTGCATCCAGTAACCATGAAGAGAAATAATAGGTCAGTAAAAAGCATGCTTTGTTCTCCAGCCAATTTCTTTTGATAATTCATCTAAAATTTGATGTTCTTATGTGGGTTTTTAAAATAATCTATTTATCTGTTGCTGGAGTATGGATACTTTAAGCAATTCCTGCTGAACAATGCACAACTTTAGACATTTATGTAGAATGATAAAGACAGAACTAAACATGATTACAAAATGTGTACAAAATTACTTGAATCTTTGTACCGAGTTTTGACTAGTTTTGTATAATATAACATCATGTCCCTTGGCTTCCTGTTTTTTGGGTTTTACAGCTTGGTTACTAATAATTGCTAAATACAAACTACACTTTACAATGGATAAAAATAATGTCCACATTTAGAAGTTCTTAAGATTATTTCCAGACTAAATTCTGTGTAGTATCATAACCTGCAAAGACTTGTGTAACTAACACAACTGGCTTCTGATTTAGACAGAACATGGTAAAAAACTCCAACAAAACAAAAAATAGCACACACATGTAATCCACATCTGTAAGAGAATCTATAAGTAAGTATATGCTGACTGACTTCATAAATGTGAACAATAAAAAAAAAAAATCATGATACAATTTTTACTTCCCTTTTTTGAAGAATAAATCAAGAGCAAAATGATTTGGATTGTTGGAGCTTGACAAGAAAACTGTATAAACATGATGTCATGATTTTGTATACATAAAGATTACTGGTTTTGATTCTAAAAGTTACTCTTTGAGTAAAGACTGTTGTTAGGTTACATGCAAAAGACTCCAGTGAACATACACACAGGAGCACTAAGGATCAATGACAGGGGGGAACACAAATAATAGCCTGACCATATTGTCTCCACAAACACAAGGAGCACAGAGGCAGGACTGCAGACAGGGAAACCTCAATAACAGACTTGGAGAAAAAGCCCCAGCACCTCCAAGAGCTGTCCCAGGGAAGCCATCAACCTCATGATCCGGGTGTGAAAACCCCACAAATAGTCTGCTGGAGAGGCTCTCCAATCAACTGCTGGGCAGACCAAGTGTCTCAGCCCGGATACTGGAGGGATCCACGTTGTATGTGTGTGTGTACGGACATTCATACTGATCTGCCAGCGAGGCGAACAGGATTTAATAACATCTCAAACATTATTGAAATTGTTTTAACTGTCCATACACAATAAACTCTTGTGTACACCTTACAATATTTTTTATTTGGTTTACTTTCAGTAATTTTTATTTTTGCTTTTAAGCAAGTACTATGATTGTTTACTATTGTCTTGGATTTGCATGGCAAGGTTTTGGGAGCAGAGGGGCTACAGGGGTGGCTTCTGTGAAAACCTGCTAGAAGTTTCCCTTATATCTGATAGAGCCAGTGCCAGCCAGCTCCAAGATGGACCCACTGGTGGCCAAGGTCGAGCCAATAAGTGACGGTGGAAGCAGCTCTGNATTAGGAGAAAGATAATTCTGACAGGGAAGATCACAATCACCGACTCAATTAAAACCTAAAAAGACTACCTCCTCCATTCTTCTTAAGCACGCATAGTAAATTAAAATCATACTGCAGTTTTAAATCTAAGAGAAAGAAATATAGACCAATGAAAGATGAGTTTCAAAGAAACACTTAATGTTATACTTAATGATTATGTGGTGTAGTTAGTTGTAGGTGGTGTTAGTTGTAATGTATAAATGTTGGAAAGAACTTTAGTTGGTGTGCTTGATTTGTGCAGCATCCACCGAGCACCCAGGCCTGTAATAAAAAGCAATATCTTTCCTGAGTGTGTGTGAATTGATTTATTGCGCACCAGGTAAAAGAATCCACTTTTTGGACAAATGTTGACAAAAGGACTCATGTTGGAGAAGTTCATGGAGGACTGTCTCCCGTGGGAGGGACCCCATGCCAGAGCAGGGGAAGAGCATGAGGAGTCCTCCCCTTGATGAGGAAGGAGCAGCAGAGACAATGTTTGATGAACTGACTGTAACCCTCATTCCCTGTCCCCTTGAGCTGCTCAGCGGAAGGAAGTAGAGAAAATCAGGAGTGAAGTTGAACATGGTAAGAAGGGAGGGGTAGGGGGAAGGTGTTTTAAGATTTAGTTTTTATTTCTCATTATCTTACTCTGTTTTGACTGTTAACAAAGTAAACTGATTTTCCCCAAGTTGAGTCTGTTTTGCCCATGATGGTAATTGCTAAGTGATCTCTCCCTGTCCTTATTTCAATCCATGAACTTTTCATTATATTTTGTCTTCCCTCTCCATCTGAGGAGGAGAGTGACAGAGTGGCTTTGCTGGGCACCTGGCAACCACCCAGGGTCAACCCACCACAACTACTTTATATTTATCTTTTTTTTGTGATCTGGCATGAGAAATCCTCATCTTATTCTGCATACTCTACTTTGAATATGGCTGCCATATTGCCTTCTCATTCTCATTTTAAATAAATCAGTTTCAAAGACTGATCTGTGAAGAGAACAACAATGCTCTCTTATCACACCTGACTTCTTGTAGGCATCAGGGGATGAAGAATTCTTCACAAAGCCACATTTCCAGAGGGAGCAAAAGCACCAGTGGAACAATGTAGTCAACTTTGCTAAATGTTTTGGGTTTGGTTTTGTTTAGGTTTTTTTTTACAAAAAAATAAATACTAGGTATTTTCAAAAATGTAGGACACATGGATGACTAGCAGAAATATAAATTTTGAATGTATTTTGTGTTGCTTAAGGGGAGGGACAGATCCGGTAACTAGGTGGAAATGTATTATACGGAATGCGGTGCTAGAAGGGGACATAGCGCCCTGTGCTTTTCCTGTTGTTGTAGGGGGAGGGCAGGGAGGAGGGGCACAATGGGTTGCTTTGGACTGGAAAGTGCTTGAAAAAGCGAAATTGGCAATTTCAAATTATGGTCTTTCGTCGTCTTTTACACAATCACTTCTGCAACATCTGTTCACAGCACAAACCCCAACACCTTATTATATAAAAATGATCGTGAATACTTTGTTAACACCCTCTCAACAATTACATTTTTTCCACAAATGGGAACAGTTATGTGATGAGGCTGTGGCGCAGCCGCGACATTGCTGAGTTTTGTATTGTCCTTAATAAATTTAAGCAGTTTTCAGGTACTTCTGTCTGCCATTTTCAATTTTTGCTTGAACAGAAAAAGATAAATGCTGAGGAATTTGAACAAGATTTTGCTGGTAAACTGTTTCAGTGTGCTTTCAAGTGGAATACACCATAGTTGACAACACAATGCTAATATTCTCCTGAAAGAAAGATATTTCAGTCTTTGAACTACTTTCTACAACTCCAGTCAAGACTGAAACTCTTGAAAATTCTAAGAAAATACATTTTCAGTTGGAAAGTGAGTAATGTTTAAACCCTTTTAATGAAAATTCCACGATGAAATAGTATCAGGTATGAGATACTTGGTTTATATGTCAGTTGTACCACCCTCACATCATTCATTCACATACCTGAGACATAAGAAACAGAGCTATGTTCCTTTTCCTGTTTCTGTTTAAGACCTTAGGTGTGGCTTTGTAACTTTCTCCTACCTGGTGGTATTCTAGAGTGTGGTATTCTTTCATTGTATCATCCCGAAGTAAAGCGAGAAAAATTATATATGAAAATAAATTAAAAAAAAAAAGCAGTCTTTCCAAATCATTATAAACTCTCTGTAACATTTAGCGTCTCCAGCAGAATCTCTTTGTTGGCCTATAAACGTACACTATCACACTAAACAGAGTCACAAATACAAAAGTTGAATTCCATGTATTTTCCTTGTGCAAAAATAGAATAAAATTCTTAGCTCTGTTTTCAGAAGATAAAAGAGTTCATCTGAGTTCATGTTCAGTGTTTAAGCAGTATTAGAATAATGCTAAATGAACATGACCAAATCTGGAAGTATGTAATAAATGTGACTCTGATACATATTTTCCTTCCCTTCTTACAGGTCATTCAGAACTTACAATTTAATAAAATACTTTTATTAATGTTCAAAGAATATTTAGATCTGACAGACAATGTTGACAGTTTATATTATAGATTTCTTTTAATATTGTTATCAAGAAGGTAAATGTGTGATTAATTAGACAAAACATTGCAGCCTCCAGTCTTACCTTCTGTAGGTTTGATTTCTTAATTGGCAGAACAGAGGAATTGAAGGCAAACAGGCACTCTGAGTTCATTACTGCACCATCCCAATGACAACACTATTCCTGTCCCCCAACAAGCACACCTCCTGCCTCTGGACTGATTTTTTCTTAGCTCCTCTTATTGAGGAAATTGTTTGAATTAAGCACTTTTTTATTTTCTCCTTCTCTCCTTGAACAAGTCAATCCAGGTGAGTATTCTGAATGCATCACTCTTATCTATAGAAATACCAAGGACACTTGGTTAACAGGCCACTCTCTCTCTTCCCTTCCTTGCCTTGCAGTGGAAAGGAGAATCATCCTTCTGAGTGCTTGCACCAGGGCCATTCCCTGGGGCTGTGCTGCACTTCACCAGGGCCCTTTGGGGCTGTCTGTGCTCCTCAGGGTGTTGGTCCTCATGCCGATGGGGAGACGCTCAATGACTGCAGCCAAAGCTGAAAATAAAGCCAAAGCAGAAAGTCAATGTCATGCTCATTCAGGTGACCACTTTTCACAAGCTGTAACATTTGGAATTTCACATTTTTCAGAGTTGTTACATACTGTTACACAAATGTCTTTCCAGAATTCACACCTCTCTGTCACCAGAGCCATTCCTGTAATAAAATTAGAAATCCTTGAGTACACTGAAAAAGTGACAAGGAATATGGATATAGACACTAATTACTAAATATGAAACTGCCCTCTCTCTTCACTTAAACACTTAAGACAGATAACAGCTACACAGTTAAGCTCCTATGTTTCTTCCCTAAGTGAATTATAAGGAAAAAATGAAAAGAAAAGAAGAAAAAGTAAGAATCTGAAAACTGATTTTTATTTTGACAGCTCCTTCCTCTCTTCATTTAATAGTTTGAAAAGTCAAGCAGAACCTTTGTCATGTGCAAAGGTAAATTAAACATTAACTAAATGTGAAAAATCTGTATTAAAAGACAATTAGATAAGTCAAGCACCTAGAAGTTATGAAGTACCAAACTGTGATTTGCCTTTGCATTTAATATGCAGCTTTATATCACAATATGGAGATAAGAAATAACCAATAATCAACTCATGAGTTCTTCATTAACATGACATCCAATAATGAAATACACACTGCAGGGAAACAAGGTTAAATTACAATACAGAATGAACATAAAAGCATGACATAAATATGTAGGGACAAAAATCAGAAAAGCTAAAGCACAAAAGAAAATGCTATAACAAATGGACATAACAGACCATAAGCCCTCAACTAGGCCAGTATGACCAGCAGGACACCTTATTTCAAAAAAAAGATGTTGACTTTCTCCAGCTTATCCAAAGGAAAGCGAGTAGAGTGTTGAAAAGCAAAGAAAACATGAAAGTTTTCTATGAGGAAAGGGTTAATGAATTAAGGTAATTTTAATCTTAAGAAATCTGAAGGGAAAATATGATAAGAGTCTTCAAACACATTAAAGTTACTTTTAAGGAGGGTGGGAATACTTTTAAAGAGGATGGGGATAGAATAAAGTGTAACAGGTTTAAACTTTAGTGAGATTTGGGTCAGAAGTCAAGAAAAAGACTTCTAATGGTACAGATAGTTAAACCTGGAAACAGATTGTATAGGAGAGTCCAGAAACTCCAGTCATGTGAGTTTTAGGAAAAGGTTGGACACACAACTGCAAAATGATTTAGATATACTCAACACTGTTCATGGCAGGGGATTGGACTTAATTACCTCTTGGAAAAATACTTTACCTGTGGCTACATGGAATTAAAATCTGTATCACATATTTATAGGTACAGAAGGCAGACTAAAGGGTGATTTTTTTCCCCTTCTATCCAAAACAGATGGACAATATCATTAATTTCCTTACATGTTATAAGAAAACATTTACTTATCAACCATGTGTTGTAAGCTTCCCTTTTCATCTTTAAAGTTATTTAAAAAGCCAAAAGGTAATAAAATTCTCAACTATGATGTCAATAGGCCTGAATACTACTAATAAAATCTGTAATGTATCACACAAAGGAGGGAAAGCTTCTGAGAATCTCAGCACTCTGAACTATAATATATTGAATGAATAACAGAACCAGGACATCTACATATGAGAAAACTATAGTTAGGGTTAAATCAAAACTCACAGAAAAACCTCTTATCTTCAAAAAAAAAATAAAAATCAGGATTCAATTCTTTTATTACAACTGAAGTCCTGTAGAAAATTACAGAACAGAGATATAATAGGTGTTTTCTTACTTTACGTTTTTTTTGTTAATATGTAATAAGAGGATGGGAAGGGAGGGGGAAGCAAAAGTAAAATGAAACTTGAGAGTTAACTGTTTTTGACTAGTTAAATATGTTTTTAGTGATATTTTTACTTCTGTGGAGGACCAAAACTGTTGATCTCTACAAGTATGAAAAGGTCATTTCTAAAGCTTTCATAATCTTCAGCAAGGATTTGCTCTCTCAGTTGCCACAACATCCATATGTCCCACAGTTTATTTTACCCAGCAATTTTCTTTTAAGTCTTCCCTCTCAGAAATGAACACCTGTTCAAGCTAACCTTACTTTAACTTATTGGGGGGAATAGGAATGGCTGTTTCCATGTTCTCATTCCCAAAGGATTTACTTAATTCATTGAGATCATTGAGTGCTTTGCTCAAGAAACCAAAGAATTGTCCACCCCCCTCCATTTTTTTTATGTTGTAAAATTTTTTGTATTTGTTGATGATAGGACCTTATGCCTTCCTTGTGCTATCAAGCCTGGTTATGCACGGAAAGCATTAACTATGTGCCTTGTTAAAATTCCTCTCTACCTATGAAGCTCAGTTTATCGGCACAAACTGACACTTTTGGGTGTCACTCCCCACCCCCAAACCACTCAATATTCTCATTTGTAAAACTTGTCCCATAAGATCTCTTCCTTTGCCATTGATTTTACAGTTACTCCGTTGTCAATGTACATTGTTGGTCACAACACTGCCAAGGGGGAGGGCTATTGGCTGAAGGAAGGAGAAAGAATGGCATTTTTATTCATGCTATCTAAGTTAGATTTATAGAGTGAGGAAGTTATTTTCTTCTCTCAGGCGCTTGAAAGAAGATGTACTGCAATCTATATAAGCCTCTTGTTCTCTGTGTTTTACAGCTACCCAGATGAATATTAATATGAGGCATGGGGGGAAAGTTAGGAGAGTTTCTTGTAAGCCTTGGATAGTAATTTTTTCCAACACATAAAAAAAGGTTCAATAGTTTTCATTTTAAGGAAAATGTATCACTTTTGCTCAGTGTCACAAGCAGAAAGTTTCAAAGAAAACATGCACTTCCCAACAAGCACAAACTGTGAAACGTATTAGAAAATAAAGGTTTTAATGTCAATTATCATTAAAAACCTTATTTTCAAAAGCACTTCACAGTCTATTCATGCTGAGAAGTGCTTCTTATCTTTGAAATTTTCAGCCTGCTACACTGAGCAAAATGGGTGCAATTTTCTTTTAATTGTTTTGAACACCATGTGTGAAAGAACATGACAGAATGCAAATTGCTTCTACAAGATGCAAGAGGCAGAGAAGGTTGTTGAATTTTGTGGCATCTCTCTATGAGCTGAAAGTGTGAGACATACTGCTTTTTTAACAATAGGTCAGGAATGAATGTTTGTCTCCCTTGTTTTCAAGGTAATGCATGCTCTTTTTCTGGTTTTAGTTTGCAATGCAAGACAAGAAACCGAAGGTTGCATGGTCATAGTGCACTAACAGTTCTGTCCTCAGTAGCAATAGTTTGGACCCTGGCTCAGAACTAAACCAGACTCACAGTGGTTGGTGCTTTTTCAGAGCAACCTGTCTGCCTCCCAGCTATCTATGTAGGAAATATGGATTGCAAAGCAATCTGTTTCCTTTTGTCTTTCTAACTGTTCAGGCTGAACTGAGGCAAGAAATTATTCTGGATTAAGCTGCACTAATGCAGTTGTCATAATTTGGTGCCATATTATTTTACACAACGGGCCAGCATCTCATGGGGAAATGATCCTTCTCCTTTTGGACACACAGAAATAAAAAATAATAATGTTATTATTATCTTTTTACTGACTGTCCTGCTTTTTTCTCAGAACCTCTGCAGAGCTGAACGTTTCTATTTTACGCAGTTATTAGGAATCTCCCCATACACACATACTATAGCAAAACCAAAATAGAAAGAGGACAACACTCAGAATGTCTATGAAATCAGGTAATTAGCAACAATGAAACAAAAAATATCTCATATGACCAATTAGGCACTGTTGATGAGGCTACCAGAGGATGTTTCCCACTGCAGTACTCCTCTGGTTTGCCTAGCTAGTTTGCTTTCTGTAGCACTGTTACAAGACACAGAGGTCAGATTTCTCTTTGAAAGCCTCTAATGATCTGACAAAAGTTTTCAGTGGAGTTGGAATAGAAATTCCCCCAGGATAATTTGACATTGCATTATTATTGCAATAGTTTCTACAGCTATTCCAAAGTCAAATTAATGTAATTTTTTTAGGGGCAAGTGCCTTCTGCAGTGTGGTTTCTTTGTGAAACATGACAGAACTGTCACACTATTTTTTATCAAAGTTGTTGTGGTTTCAGACCTTTTCTCTTTTTCTTTCTTCATCTGGGAAAGACAGGTATTCCTGGACATCATCTTGCACTTCAGTTGCACAGGAAAACTTTTGTTTTATGATTTTTCATTCAATTTCTGAGCCTTATCATGGAAGTTTCATGTGAATTTCCACAACTGGTCTCACACTTATGAAGCTAACTGAAATGAAACAAATAACAGGACAACCTTCTGAGAGATATTCACTAGGCCATGACATAGAGCAGATCTTCTTATAGCTGAAAATCTGTGTAAGGACTGCTGGAGGCATTCTGAGTCCAGCATTAATGTCACAGGAAAGGATTTTCTCTGCATAGCACAGTAGCAGGAGACTATTTTAAGAGACATGAAGGGATAGGACAGCAAAGGGCTGGTCAATCATTCTTTTTGTACAAGGATGCTGCAGGTATTCTGGAGTGCTCCTTTTCCTTTCTTTCTCACCTTCCCCCCCAAAAGCCAAATAAATTAAATCTATCCTTTTCGTTGTTCTGCATATCTGAAATGATTTTTATTCTATTATGAACCTGCGCTTCTTGTTTTACTTACTTAAGCACAACCATTAATCTTTTACTTGGTTTCTTCTGAAGGCATGTCTTGCACACTAACCATGAAAAGAAGCTCTATTCAGCTTAAGCATAAATACCAAAGCTGGATTTTTTTTCACAAAACTCTCAAAGGCAAAACTGCTGAGAAACCTTTTGTACTATGATTGGGTGTGTAAGCATGCCATGAGTAAGAAACAACATAGATGATACATAGCATAGACATTTCCTAATATCCTGTATGGCAAGGGTGGGTGAAACTTTGTTTCATTACATGAGCTATCACAAAAAGATCTGCTTTTA
>VZTL01032260.1:6301-29545 GCA_013400535.1 Scopus umbretta
AAATACAGAAATGTGTCCCTTGGGAAGAGAAGAAATAAAATGAGTTAAAAACTACATTAAGAAAAAATTGTGGCTCAAGGTCTGAAGTCAATGTATCAGTCCATATATAACTTGAAATATTTCATTCTCTTATTTTAGTCACTCTCTGATACCCTCTCACTAAAACATCAGTTAAATTATCTTATATCCTCTCAGATTTCTTATTTCTCACATCATGTGAACTGATACATCCTGTACTTAAAAAGTGGCTTTTTTGAATTCAGAAGAAAATACTTGTGACATTGAATATAATTCAGAAAACGAGTTGCCTAGACAATAATTAAAAGTTAAAGCAGTGATTTACAATGGCTATCAGAGGAAATTTGTTTAAAATAAATCTTTGTAAAATCAATACACAAAACAGGCCCTCAGAAGCAATAGCTTAGGCTGGCAATATAAACAAACCTTCAAGGCTACAACAGGCATTAGCTTAGGGCCAAATTCCACCATCCTTATTCCCACTTGTTATTACCCTTCTTTGCAGGTCCCACTGAAATGCCCAAGACAATATAAAGGTGTCTGCCTTGCTCTGGGAACCAGGCTGATGCTACACTTAAAACTTGCCAACCTTGCACCAATTTCAGTGCAATTAAGCAATTGTAATAGGTAACAGGTTACTAAGAAATAGTTGGAAACTTATTAAAAAAAAAAAAAAAAATTAAAGCCCTGACAAATATTTATTTCTGAAAAGCTATCAGTTCTATGATGCCATCACTTTTCTCAGCTCCTTTCAGCTCCTGCTCATCTACACTGTATTTGATAACTTTTACAGTTTTCTGCATACTTGATATTCTTTGCTTAACGAACCTTTACTTCACAGTTCATTTGTCTATGTAGAAAAAAACATCACTGCAGTTGGTACTGGCTCATCCCCTGAATAAATGACCATTTCTTCTCATAAGAATGGTCCTTCTAATTCCAGAGTCAGAGTCAATGCCACTTTGTTATCAGTTATATTGCTGCTGATCCCATTCCAAGAACAGAAAGAAGAAAATCTGTCTCAGCCCTTACGCAATTACGACATGTCAGGGAGAACAAGGAAGTATAATCCCTAAAACTGAACTTTCCATTCTGCTATTCTTCTACTATAAAGGAAGCCAAAAGCAAAAAGAAACAAACCTTTTGAATAGTAAGGAACTTCCTATACTAATAAACTCTTAACTCATTTCTAACTAGTGAAATTAATTCACAAAGAGGGGGGAAACAACAATTTCTCCAAATGAATGTTGCCTTTCTTTTTCCCTAGAGCTCTTGGAGAGATGAAAGCATGAGACTCTTGGTAGAAAGTGCCATGATTCATGGCCAGTGAACAAGAATTCCAAATAGCCTCTAAGTATACTTTTCAGAGTAATCAGTCTTCAGCCAAAGAATAGTATAATTTTCAAAACCTGATGGATTTGGCATCCCACAAAAAAAAACAGTTATCTCACACTCACATGTCAAAGCTGAATATATCCAATCTTCATTTAAGCTTTCAAAGATATTGTTTTCAGTACAAAACCACCTGTGCAGCTTAAAGTCACGTGTCTAGGGTTTTTAAGAAAATTTAGCAGATCTTCATCAGTTGTTTTCTCCCTAGTTCTTAGCCAAGAGTAATTCCATTTACAGGGAACTGCATCCAATAATCTACCTTTTGGGCAACATTTTAACTTTAAAAAAAAAGTGTATATATAAGTTAAAAAAATCAGAGGCATACAGGAACCCAGGGAGGATTGCTACTAATTCTGGGACTGTGGTCATCATCTTGTGATGGAAGAAACTCAATACCTCCAATGATGTGGCTGAAGATAGTCCTCTATGGAGAACTAAACAGAGATACTTCCACAGCACAGTATTTTCCAGAATAAAAAGCCATTATTGCACTATTTTCTAACTTACATGCTCAGCTTCTTTCAATCACGAAAGATTAAACTTCACCATGACATGTACAAGTCCCAAGTGCATTCTCATTGCTCCTTAGATGCATAAAGGTCATGAAAGACCATTAAATGTGGGTAATTGTTAGAAGATATACATGACACTGCAGGAATACATGTATGTAGGAAGGTATACATTTATTAAAAGGTAAATGTAAGAAATTCTAAATTGATGACTACAAGGTTAGACCTGGTATTTTTTTTGATAAAATATCTATTCAAGACACATCACAAGCTATAGACTAGGTGCAGACTTCATGAACAGCTGCACAGCTTATGGTAGAAGATAATGAAGTAATTGGTGACTCTTCACTGGGTAAAAAATTGGCTGGAGGGCCAGGCCCAAAGAGTGGTGGTAAATGGAGTTAATTCCAGTTGGTGGCCGGTCACAAGTGGTGTTCCCCAGTGCTAAGTATTGGGGCCAGTTCTGTTTAGTATCTTTATCAGTGATCTGTACAATGGACAAGGGGATCGAGTGCACCCTCAGTAAGTTTGCAGACGACACCAAGCTGGGCGGGAGTGTTGATCTGCTCAAGGGCAGGAAGGCTCTACAGAGAGATCTGGACAGGCTGGATCAATGGGCCGAGGCCAACTGTATGAGGTTCAACAAGGCCAAGTGCCAGGTCCTGCACTTGGGTCACAACAACCCCATGCAACGCAACAGGCTTGGGGAAGAGTGGCTGGAAAGCTGCCCAGCGGAAAAGGACCTGGGGGTGCTGGTTGACGGCCAGCTGAACATGAGGCAGCAGTGTGCCCAAGTAGCCAAGAAGGCCAACAGCATCCTGGCTTGTATCAGAAATAGTGTGGCCAGCAGGATGAGGGAAGTGATTGTCCCCCTGTACTCAGCACTAGTGAGGCCGCACTTCAAATACTGTTTTTGGTTTTGGGCTCCTCACTACAAGAAAGACACTGAGGTGCTGGAGCACATCCAAAGGGCAACGAAGATGGTCTGAAGGGTCTAGAGCACAAGCCTTATGAGGTGCGGCTGAGGGAACTGGGGTTGTTTAGTTTGGAGAAGAGGAGGCTGAGGGGAGACCTTATTGCTCTCTACAACTACTTGAAAGGAGGTGTTGTAGTGAGGTGGGTATCAGTCTCTTCTCCCAAGTAACAAGTGATAGGACAAGAGGACATGGCCTCAAGTTGTGCCAGGGGAGGTTTAGATTGGGCATGAGGAAAAATTTCTTCACTGCAAGGGTTGTCAAGCATTGGACCAGGCTGCCCAGGGAAGTGGTTGAGCCACCATCCCTGGAGGTATTCAAAATACATGTAGATGTAGCACTTGGAAACGTAGTTTTGTGGTGGACTTGGCAGTGCTAGGTTTACGGTTGGTGTTGGTGATCTTAAAGGTGTTTTTCCAACCTGAACAATTCTATGAAAGAACATAAATTTCATAATAAGCTGCTATAACTTGACTTCTTGATGTTCAACACAGTATTTTTAGTCTAATACATACCTTTCTTTGGTTACTGAAGCAGCAGAGCTTCAGTTCAATCACACTAATTTTGGAAGTATTAGGTTGTGGAAATTTTAGCTTTGGCTCTTAATTCAGTTATAACTATTTAAACTGTAACAGTGAGGTGCTCTTAGCACTGCAATATTTACCTATCAATTCTCTGGTATTTGCAAATGTTCATCAAGGCACTGGCAGCACCATGCCTCCATAAAACAAACAAAACCTCCCCCACAGCTTGTAAAGATTATACTGTTACATGGGCAGCAAAGCACTGATCCAAACCTTCAGACAGCAGTAAGGAAAGATGTGATGTTATGATCAGAGTTCTCAAAATAGGAAGAATCCAGAAGGGCTACAGTTGTGAACTGGAACAAATTAGGCTCAACCCACTGCTGCGTTATTGCTTATTTGAACCATCACTAAGAACTGTTACAAAACCCAGTGTTTTCTCCCCCACTGAAATTTAAAAATAAATAAATAAATAAATAAATAAATAATCAAAAAGGCAGCATTTCTGGAATGGACATAATTAGGATTAGTTTTCACTGCTGAAAATGAAGCATTTGGGCCTTGGTTGCTTATCTTGGCTGACAGTTACCCTCTGTCGGTTACAGTCTCCTACTTGGTGTACTGCATACTTACTGCAAGAGCGTTGCCAACCCCTGCCTGGTGCTGCAACAAGCCCTCACCAAGGCAAATCAGTAGCATACAGGACAGTTTACGCAATCTTTGCCATGGTAGCACAAAGAATCAGTTTTTTGCCGTTCCACTAATCTTTTTGGAGTTCCTCTCCTCCAACCCTGTTAGGCTGTGGTCTTGCTTCGAGCATCACAAGCATGTTCAGCGCGAATCCTCTGGCTTGTTGGTACACAAAGACGAGGTACCATTATTGATTTCCAAGGCAACTTTTAGCCAAACCTTCCAAACATCACACAAATGCTGCATTCATTAAATGTCGATCATTGTCTTGACTGAATTCCCTAGTATATCAGACAGGTGAACATTTTGAAGTATTAGGAATATACAGATACTGTACAAGTATTTCATCATCTTTTTAAACTTGCCAATATTGGCATTTCTGGGGATGCTGAGAAAAGAAAGCAACATATGAAAATATGAATGACACATTTTAGTAATGGATTAAGTTAACTACCACTTCAATTTTCTCTTCCTACAGTGGAAGGACTTTAGCCAAGACTTACGCAGCATACAGCCTCATTTATTTGATCCCCACCCCATGTTATTATTTCCTACCTGAATTTGTCAGTGAACTGTCTACCACCCAGTTAAGAATCACAATCTTCTCCTCCCAGAATTACACTCAAATCCAGGTATTGCATCTTGCTAGGAGCTGCACCTCTTTGAGGCATTGCTTATATCTCAAAGTGTGCACCCCTCCCGCTACCAGTTCTTTCAGGCTGAAATCAGTGCCTTTGTTCCCTTAAAACTTTGTTCAAGAGCATGGGAGCTGCTGAAGAAAACAGGCTACCTCCCCTAAATGTCATCAAACTACCCAGAATTTCTCTCCCTGAACTTCCGCTCAGATCCTCCTCCTGGTACAAATCTTATTCTCCCTGAAGGGCGAACTTCCCTGCTTCAAAAGCCCAAGCCCTTCTCCATCACATAGCTCTATCATATGATCCCTGAACTTTCATTTCCTCCAACAGCAGAAGTAGCTACAGCAGACAGAGGTGAGTCTGATCAGGCAATTCCCTTAAAGCTTCAAGGCAGCTGCACATAAAATGCTTTTCTATTAATGCTACAGAGAACATTTGTTCTACTTCCATGCAAAATCCAAGAAGGCTAATTGTTGGACCTTAAAGCTGACAGAAACTATAGCTGAAATACTGTATTTCAGTATCCCATAGGGGGAGAGGATTCCTCATGTATCCTTATCCGTTAATTACAGTTCTAATTAGTGGATTTCAGCAATTCCTGCTGCATTGCTCCCTCATGTTCCAGAGAAACCTTTGGGAGTAAGAAATCTGCAGTTGGAAGGGGATGCTGGGACAGACACTCCTTCCATTAGCTCACATGAATTGCACAGAGGAAAAAAAATAAAATAAATACGGTCTGACACTTTCTTTAGTTTTCCACTTTCCCATGCCATGGGATTTATCCGCATGCCACAAAGGGTATGTTTTAGAGAAGGAGTCCTAGCAATGTGCTTGCACTAGCAGCTACACTGTCCAAGAACTAAAGTAATATACTAATCACAAGGCGTTTTTTAATGTCTGAATGTGACTTTTTTTTTTTTTAAATTGATACTATCATCAAAGAATAAAGCAACCTTCTGGCCCCACTATATCCCAAGCGCCACTTCCAAAAGCAGTAGCTTTTGGGAAAGGCAAGGAAATACATTTCCCTCGCCCCAGAAGAGCCTTGTACCTACCCTTATTACCTACCACGACAGCAATAGTTCAGGAACATTCAGAGTTGTATGGTGTCACCCATAGCCCTGGCAAAGGTGTTTTTGCGTATGCAACACCAATATAACACCTGAGAACAGTCCATCTCTCTTTTATTGACAGTTCTTTTTAGTCCTTCCCCCGACTGACAGAATAATAATTTAGAATAACATAATTCACAATAAACAAAATTACTGAAGAAAGCCAAGAAAAAATTCACATTGTGAATAGACAAGACTGAATCTAAGAGAATATTTCACTTTGAAGGTTTTTTCTTTGTTTTAAGGGAAGTAGACTAAAACCTACACAAGCCTAGACAGAAAGAGAAAAAACACCCAACTGAACATCTAGCATGTGAAAAGTTTCAGAAATTACATCCCTGACTGACAGAGCTGCAAAAGGAAACAGTCATAAATGTAGCACAACCTTGTCTTTGTGCTTGCTGGTAACAATTTTTTTTTTCATTTGCGCTCAATTAGGGTCAGGTTGACATATCCCCACTCAAAATGAAACTGGTGTTATTCTTAAAAACAGTAGCATGGGAGTCAGGGAATCATATTTTTATCAGTCTGGTAACTGGTTTCAACTTTTAAAGCCCAAAATGTTTTATGAACCTTTAATATTAGAGGGGTAATGCTGAGTCCATTCACCAGCTTGACATATTCCAGAGAAAGAATTTGGGTAAATTCCTCAGCTAACACATGTACAACAAAATGCATGAAGCTTCATGGATTTACAACAAAGGAGAATTTGATACAGAGACAGTTAAACGACTTGCCTGCAGACAGAAAATGAGTCACCAGGGGAGATGATACAGATTTCAACAACTCCCTGGCTCAACCCACTTTGTCCACAGTGAGGTTTTTGCGACCACGCTGGCAGAAGTTTAGGTTCAGCAAAGCCACATTTTATTTCTATCTGCAGCCATCGTTTCATTCCTCATTGTCCTAAGTGAGAAAGCGGTGTGCATTCCATATGGCAGAATGTCATATCTCTTTTTTGAAAGTTACTTTCAACTTCAGTCAAAAGTATCCGATACTTGGTAACGTTTACGAGGAGCAAATAGCTGAAACACTGAAAAGCCAGAGTCTAGGGTTTGAGACAATTACAGAGGATAATATGAAGATGCAAGATAAGTAAGAGGCATTGAGACAGCTGTACTCTCACTGTGGCTGTCACAAATGTTACTTGAACCTGCTATGTTAATAATGATAATTCTCCAAGAGAAGGTGTTTATCTGCAATTAGAGATTACCATGGCATTATTTCATGGTAAACAGATTCTGCTGATTAACAGTCTGGGCTCTGGAATTTGTATCTTGCAGGCAGTGTAAAAAATGTTGTCAGGATAAACCAAAACATTTTCAAACGACCCCATTAAAAGAGTAATTGGAGGGGTTAATGGATACTTTTTGGAGATTTACAGTTAGGAAAGAGTTTGAAATGTTATTGTTAGATGAAAATTTTGTTGTAGATTTGTACTTCATGTTTTGGCAGAGGTTGTTCATGACATGTATGACCTATTAGTACTGCTATTTTTTACTCTTGCAGTAAACCACAAAAAAATATTTATGTTTAATATTTTATTCTAAAAAATCAACAGTGATAGCTGCTTTTTAGTCCTGGTTGAACTTTTCTACACCACAATACCTCCTGTTGTAATGAAACAGTCTGGCATTTTGAACAAGTGAAGATGCTAAGTACTCAGTATGCTAATTAGAGAGCAGATGTTTTCAATAAATTTGTGTTAGCCTGAAATAATTTTTGTACAGATATGAGTATGCACTTTGGTGTTTGGCCAATCCATAAGAGTTTGATTTCAACAGGATTTTTCCCTGACTAATGACTTACTATCATCAGAATCCACTTTGTGATTTTTTTTTTTTTCTTTTAAAGTGAAGAGAGTACTTCTTTCCCTAGATAAAATAAGGCTGGTCTAATGCTTCCTGTTATAAACTCTTGTATCTAGCTATTTATTACCACAAGTACATCCCACACCTGAATTTAATGGAAAATTTTAAAAAAGTTTTAGTCAGTTTTCAGTATAAAATTAAGACAAAACTTTTTTTCTTGTTAAAAATAATCTGATTTCTGAAATTATGTGACACTCAAATATCACTCTAATCTAGAAGAAAATCTTGAAACATGGCAGGCCAGTACTCAGGTTATGCAAATCTGAGAGATGCTCTTAACTAAGCTGCAAGCTTTTTTTTTTAATACAAATTTGTTATCTAAACTCCCTACAGATCCCATCTGCTATGAAGATGCTTCAACATCAAGCTACAAGTCCTGTTGGGGAATGTTTCCTCACATCAGGAGAATCCCTGGCTCCAGCACCACACACCCAACCCGAGAGGCTGAGACTGTCTGAGTGCTGAGGGCTGCCGCTGAAAGGGCCCAGGTGCAGAGAGAGCAGGCAGAGCCAGCTGGGTGCTTCCCACCACTGGTGCACTGAAAAAACAGGCTCTGCTGCTCTGAAGATGAGAGGCAAACCAGGGCCACAAAGAGGAGCAGAAGAAGAACACAGCCCTGGAAAAGATCCTGCTGCTGGCAACTGGATGGGGTGAGTGAAGTAGGGACTGCTCCAGTCCTCTTTTCCCCCATCAACTACAAACGTTGTGACTCTGGCTTCAAAAATTTTCACAATGGCAAAGCCATCATCAGGAGAATTACTTAATTGCTGCTTCTAGGAGTCTACTGCCAGAGGGAGCTTGGTTGTTTTCAGCTCAAGTCAGCCCTAAAAGGAAGCATGGCTCCAGCCTTGCATAGGCAAAACTAGGTATCGGTTATTTTTCACAACATACCAGGGTTGAATAGCATGGGAAATTAGAGAAATGCTGAAGGCAAAGCATTTGCAAATTGACAGGAGAGTCATGTAGCAACATTACCTCCACAGAAAAGTATTTTCTATCTTTAGTACTGGCTGGAAGGCCTTACCTTTAGGCTGCTTCAGTAACCATCACATTTTCCCATATTGCCATAGGAAGCTCTGTTTGAAGCTCTCTAGGCACCAAAACTCTCAGCTGAAGGGACAACGATAGGGGTAAGGAGTATTCTTTACTTAGACTGTGGTCCTAGCTTGAAATCAGATGACCAGGTAAAAATGCGAAATTAGTGAAGTGAAAATAAAGATGAAACTCTTGATTCAGCTAAAGCTGTTGCCTGCTTTGGAATGAATAAGAAAGAGACAGAACTCCAGCTGTAGCCCACTGACTAAATTACATATACAGCTAACTTTGCAACAAGCAGAATGTCAGGAGAGAAAAGGCATGGGTGCTTGCTTCACTGTCAAAGACAAAAATCCAGTGCAAATATTTTCCCATAGAAATGTTTTCTAACCCAGGTAAACTTAAGTACCATCTAACACCAACCTTTTTCCTTCCAATTTCCCCTGGATTTAATACTACAAATATGGTATGCAGCATTTGGCAAAAAAACAGCATTGAAAGAAAACTTATTTTGTTCTCACCACGGAGGAAGCTCATGATTCAGTTTCATTTATGTTTCTTTGACGTGGCTCCAATATGAAAGCAGAAATTGGTGCACATTGGAACAGGGCCCCAGAACAGCTTCTGCAGTTCTGAAGTGCAATCACTTTCACAGGCCCTTGTGACATTTTAAAGAAGTAACTCAGACAGAAGAATAACATTTGCATGATTTAACATATCTTCTAGAGAAATAAGAGAACACGGAAAGATTCCATTGGCTTCTTGTTCAAGTAAATTTTCCACATGTGGCGGCTAGCCCTACATCAGGTAGACACTTTCAGACCAAGACAAGTGGACAACAGACCACTGGTGCAGCGAAGCTCTCAATGGCAATGGGCAGATCTTTATCACTCAACCTCCCCATTTGTCCAACGCAAAGACCTCAACCATCTTCTACTACTTTACACAGCAATTGCAGCTCCTAACTACCATGCTCTATACACAGCTAGGTTACGCTCTGCGCACATCAACACCAATGAAACACACACATAAAAGCAGAAAAAAAGAAAAGATTATAAACTAAGAAAAACCCCACACAGTTAGTCTTTCAAAATTGCCAAAAATTTCAAAGAGGCTGTCCTTTTCTTTCACGTACTGTCTTGATTTTTAGAACACACTTGCACGTCTGCTATGTAAGAGAAATGAATACTGATGTGAAATTATATTTATTCATTATACTGTTTGATTAATGAAAATCTGAAAATTGAAACATGTTCTATGTTCAATTTATGTTGAATACTCAGTCTCAGTTTCCTATAAGAATTTTGACTGAATACAGAAGATCAGTTTTGTCTTTAAAAGTCTGCCCTAATTTTAAACTAAGATACACATAGCAAAATTATACATTAACAGAATATAAACAAAGTCAAGTCAATCTTAAATTAACTAATGGTTAAAAAAAAAAAGTAAGGGGCGGGGGGGGGCAGGCTTGGGCAAGGAGGAGGGAGGAAATGAATACTAGTAGTTGGGAGGCCCAAAATTGAGATTGACTGAGATTGCCAACTGCATTCCACAAGAATATGCAGAGTTCTAGTCCTCACATTCAAAGTAAATAAATTTAAGCATTAATGTGCAGTGGAAGACAGAATAGCTGGGGAAGAGAAAGCCAGTGATAGACGAGGAGTTTAGCTACTGTGCAGTACCAGTTTTACAAGACTTACAAAGTTAAGAGAGGAAAATATTGCTGCCCATAAATACTACGATAAGCATGAGCGAGAAGCACTGCTGTCTCCGGACTGGAGAACAAATAATTCCAAGGACAAATGTGTGTGAACTGATCACGCATACATTAAGGCCATATAAGAAAAAATGGTTTTAGCTATTCCACCATTATATTCCTGGGGCACATTTTCAAGTGAGATGGTGGAACAAGAAATTTACTTCTATTTACAGCTGTGTAGAGTAAGTTCCATAAAAGTGACTGCATGATGTTGTCCTGATGAAGCAGTGAACCGTAATTAATGACACAGTATTTTCCAATCCCCTGTTCTTATTTTCTTTTATGACAATGAAGGAATTGATTTATCCCATACACATGGAGATTCATGCGACTGCAGGGGACATAAGGGTCAGAGAAGTCACAAAAAAACAAAGAAGATACAGGGATCCTCACGTCTACCATCAGAGTCCAGTTATTGTTTATAATATGATACAAACAACATCTTTCATTCTAATCCTTTGCGACATCAGCAACAATATCATACATTTTCAAAATCTTACTACAACTGCCTAGATAACAAAAGATTTTGAACCAGAGACTTAACACCAATAACATTTCAGCTAATTTGAAACTGCAAAAGAATGAAAACAAAGTGTCAGTACAAACTGACCCCTTAATGTCCTCAGTATTTGTTACAAGGCAGCATATTAATTATCTGCACGTGTAAGACTTCTTTAGGGTCTTAGTGTCCCCTGTGTGAAACTAGCACACAAGTAAAAAGGAGGCAGTGAGATGTGAAACATGTTTTTTGGTGATACACAGCATTCAAGTTTAATTTGATACAGTATCCTGTAGAATTTAATTTGTTTGTTGATGCTGCAGCTTAAAAATCTACAACTGCAGATACATTCCACGATATTTCTGATAAAAAACTACTATGGTTTGATTAAAAATAACATCTTAAAACTATGCAGACTTTCAGGTGTTTATTGACTATTCAGTCAGTCTTAACAAATATTTCCTGCAAAAATTCTCTGTCCTACACAGTGGCATATTTTTCACATCTTCCTGAAGACAGAAACATTCTACCATTGACATTTTATCACTTCAATTGTGAGTTATAAAGATTTATAGTTTCTCTCAATTTGTCTCAGAAGCATCGCTCACACAAGGGTATTGCTCTCAGAAACAACTGAGAAGCTGTAGATTAGAAAAATATTTGCAATGACCATTTTTTGTGTTTTTAGCTTTTACTAAAACCACCAAATCTTCTATTAGAATTTGCCTGCATTAGTAGCCCTGCTTTGTTCTCAATAAAACAAGAATCTTGTGTGTTGAATGAAAAACTGATGGGTATATAATAATGATCCAACAAAACACTCTCATTCTTCAACGGGTTTGGTTCTTTCCTTTGTACCTGGCCATTTAGACAAGGGGCCTCATTTTCAGAGCCAACTGATATTGTGATTTCCATGAGAGTCATTAGGAACACTCCGCACTTCAAAACATCAGCCACCCCTTTGCACTCTAAATAGCATTCCAAGAAGCTTTTCTTAATCCAAAATCGTGGAAACCCTGCTGCAGCTACTATACAATACTGAAGAAGTCTAAAGTCATAAGGGGCTTTCTAACTGTGGACTGTTGCCAGGGCTTCTTCAGCTCTGCCCTTGGGTGCTGCACAGGAGCTGGGTTCACCGCACCCCTCCTCTTCCCATGACATTAGAAAATCAAATCTCCCCTATAAAAGGGGAGTTTCTTACCTGGCTGGTGCTGGATTACTCTGGAAATGAGAATGGGATAGCCGTACCAACTTCTCTTGCTAAACATGGGTCACTGTGAATTAAAAGACAAGAGACAAGGGCCATAAATATACACCATTTAAGAAGGAGAGAAGCTCTGTAGCCTTTGCCTTCCTAGCCTTGTGTAGCTGTCAAGCTGCTGCAGGGCAAGATTTTGCATATAAATCAATGCTGCAGGGTGATTCTCCCAGAATAATTATGGCTCGTATCCAAATCTCATTTACCTCTTCCCCAAAGAGACAAGAACAAAAGACAGTGTATCTGGATATGGGGAAAAATAACAAGAATAAAGTATGGGATTTAAATAAATGAAGATACTGCTGCTGATTACAGGATTTGCAGAGTAAATTAACCTGCACGCAACCTCCACAACATCAGAACTATACTGCTACCGGTACCAACGTACTGATACCAATACTGCCTTGGGGGAATCCCCCTGGTAATGGAGTCACCGTTTGCTTCAGGTAATGCTTCACGTAGTCAAAATTTTCTAGTTGCTCAGAGGAACCGGGCATAGAGAGATCACTTATTTGTCCTAATTTGACGATGTTAATTTCTTAAGGAGGAAAATTATCGTCCTGGTTTCAGCTTAATTCAGAGTTCATTTTCTTCCTAGTAGCTGCTATAGTGCTGTGTTTTGGACTTAGGATGAGAACAATGCTGATAACACACNGTCATTATTTTCATTTCTAATTTTCCTAATAAATTACAAAGATCAAGAACCATGCCAAAAGCCAAATCTCACATAGTAAGGGTGAGGGAAAAAAGCTCAGTAAAATTTGATTTTCCTCATCATTGGCTCTTTCATATCCCAATAACCCATTTTTGGGACAGATTCTAATCTCAGATGCAGCATGGGCATCCCGGCATACCTAAGAAAAATCTGTTACTGTGCATCATGCATGATATTAGAATCTGGCCCTTACATTGTAGATGGAACATTTGCATAAAGTTCTTATGACTTTTTATAATAGCCATATTTTCTAATATTTGCAACTGTGCACATTTTTGCCTGAATTGCCTTCCGTTCCACAGATGGCAATTATGAAAAGCCCTCACATATGGCAACCAGAAGAATAAATTCATCTAAAGCTATGAACGTACAAATTCACCACAAAACCCAGCACTCTGAACACAGTCCCTTTTCTGAGAACTTGGGTCGTGCCTCAGTCCCTGCTCCTGTAATGAAGACAACCGGCAATGTCAGAAAGTAAGTCAGACCTAAGAGCTGTCAATTACTATGATTTTACCCCGATTTATTTCCTCAAGTTTGAGAGTGAATGAACTTTCTGACTGTAACCAGGAAACCCTCTAGGCATGTATTTAACTTTATATAAAGAATTAGCCCCAGGGAGATCAGTCACATCTCTAATTACTTGGACAGATCATCAGATTTTGTTCAGATTTTTCTTTTTTTTTTTCCTCCAAAATCAAGTTAGTATATGAGTACATGAGGCATTATATGGTCTGCAGAAGGCGGCCTTTTTGACCCGTGGCTTTCAGCTGCTTTTCCATAAATGCTGAGGGTAGTCTAAGTTTCGACCCAGCCCTGCTCACTCCGTGCCGGCTGGCAGGCCTGCTCCCGGGCACCCAGCTCTCGTACCCTCCCAGGGAGCAGGAGGGTGCTGGGGCTGCCAGGGGGGCCCTGGCAGGAAGGGGCTGGTATCCAAACACACACTGGGTATCTTAGACTGATGGTTGCTCTATACCAATGTATTTCTTTCAATGTCTATAAAATAATTTTTAATAGCACAGTTATTTTTCCTTCAGACTGACATAATCTGTTGTATGCCCATTTATTCTCTTAAACACTTTGGTTAACTCAATTTCAGTCTCAAATACCAATTACTTTGTTTTCCATGGGCTGCTCAATCTAACCTCTATGTATGTGTTATTTTTTTATTAAATCCAGATAGAAAGCACACATTCCCTCTTACTTATTTTAAATTACCCGTAATTCCTTAGTTACAGTGTTTCTCTGATGTAGCCCTCCAGCCTGATAACAGCTTGCTCATAGCTATAAAGTCTTTAGAAATATGGCACGTCCTTTATTTCTTTCCATGCATCTAAGATCAATGCAACTTTCTGCATTATTTAGTGGTCATACAATTTGGAAATGTTAAGTGCTAGATAAATGTATATTATTATTTTGCCTCACTGTGATGTTCACAGCACTTTCATTTTGATTTTTCACCTGCTATTGACTAAACCGTCATCCTATACTGGCCTTAAGATTTATACTTATGTTTACATAGGTTTTCAGTGCTTCAGATCCAGGCCCACAACCCCTTTGATCTTTAGTAGGTATCCAGATCCAGCTTTTGAGGTGATTGTTGTTCTTTTTATTAATATAGCTATTAGCTAATATATAACTAATATTTACTTTTTTAATTTGCTTCATTGTCCTCCAAAATTTCTCCGAGAGGCAAAATACAAACAATTCTTACAAGGGCATGAGTATTTTGGTGTGTTTTCCTGACTATCCTTTCAAGTCCGTTGTCCAACTATGCACTATTTATTTGAGAAAAATATACACGGAAAAGGCTGAGTCCCAAACCTGCACTGGCATAAATCTGCACAACTTATGTTCTTGTGCAATGGAAGCAGTGACATTCTGCTGATCTCAATTAAATCTACAGCAGGTGATGATCTGGCCTAAATGTGTTAACCCTTCTACTTGCCTTCAGCACACACCTATTAAAAAAAAAAGCTGAAGTCTTTTCTAGTTTATCAGTAGACACTTTGTTATTCCAAACAATAATCAGCAAATTACAACCTCCTCTGACATTTCTGGCTCCTACTCTAATGGCTCTGGACTTTATGAATGCCTCATTTGCCTTCATCTGGCCACTGGAGAAGGCTCTCAACACTGAGCTTTTTGTACTGTAGTATTTCTGTCCTACTAACTCAACACCCCTTTGCACCTTCAAATCATTTCTATCCCTACTTGAGGCTATCAGCCCCCTTTTTCCTACTGCTGTTTTCATCAAGTACAATAAAAGCCTTCAAATCTTAACCCAAGTAATTTGTCTCAGTAACATCACGAGACGGCATTTGGTCTAATTTACATCCCATGAAATCCTAGTGACTTCAGTAAGTTGCACAGGATGTAAATCAACCCACAATGTAGGTCAGAAGCAAATTTCTCATTACATGCCAATATAGCTGGATTTTCCCCATTAATTAAACTCTGCAACATGTTCCCTTCGATAGTATCTGTCTTTTCTTGAAGAATATTCTTCAGATGTTCAATTCTCCTAGCTCCTTAGCATTTTTCCTCTGAAAATACACCTTTCTATTCTTTACAGTGATACTCAATTCACTGTTTCCCAACACCCTTCTCAACTTCTTTCCCCTTATCTTGACAATAATTTTCACGCTATTGAAAGACTAACAGCTTTGTTTGCCATCCTGCCGTCTCATGCTATTACACATCAGAGCTTTCTCAACAGCTGTTTTGATACACTGTACATCTAAACCACTTTGCTTGCATTACCCTCATTAAGAAAACAATAATTAAGAGCAGTTTGTTTGTTTTCAAGTAAACAGAAAAATGGAACACTATAAAATTCAACTGAGAGAGTCATTGGGCTATATCCATCCATCTCACTTAGCTTCCTTCAAACAAAATCATCTGTATACAGCCAATGTTCCAAAAAGATAGGCCTATTTTATAAACCAGTCCCAAAACGTAATATTGCAATGGTTGTGTTTTAAGCACTGGCCTGAGTTAACCATGAGAGAGTGCTCAGAGTCAGAATGGCATTCACAGTATTAGTGAGGTTTTCCATGCATCCAGGCAGCAGTTCTCAGCTCGCATACGCTGGGGAGAATTGAAATCAGGAGCATTGGAAGACACGTCTATGCACGGTGGCAGCAGCCTAAGGCTGCATAGAGAAAGATGCATTTTACAACATTACTGTGAACAACATTTTAAATCAGACTGTAAGCACTCATGGACAGGGACCATATTTTACTCTGGTCCTAAGTAGAGGGTGAGGAACAATGGAGTTTTGATTGTGCCTAGACTGGGTGTGTAGAGCAAATAACATTGATAAATGTTGTTCCAACACTCTGCTTTAAATAACTGTCTTCAGAAAGACTAAGGATCTCCTGTCTAGACGAAAACTCTAATTTTTCTGTCTGGGCAGAAAAACAATTCAAATAGCAGTGAAAATTACAAAAAGAAAAGAGGGGAAAAGGAAAAAAAGCAAAGAGGGGTAGCATATTTACTTTTTTTGAATTGGGGGGGAGGGGGGGGGGAAGCTTCCTAAACATATTTAGAGTGTTGGAAGCACGGAAAAATCAGACCCTATTATAACCATGAGGCAACATCCATGTTTGTGTCCATCTTTACCTGCATATTTGAACCAAAATCACACTGTCCCCTGGATTATCTGGCCTTCCTCCCATCATCCAAAGAAATAAATTCTTTCAGGACAAGCTCATTGTATTCCTGCAAACTACAAGTTCATTAACATATTTCTCCAAGAGAAACATTTTATTGAGAAACATTTTATTCAGTATTCTGTATTTCATTCATCTATTTGTAAAGAGAAGTGAGCTCACGTTTATATTAATGGGACTTAATGACTGATGAATGACAAAAATGCATTTCTTGTCAAATTACCTATTGCAATTGTTCCAACAATGCTGGTAGTGGTATATTTGCACAACTTCCTTTGCTGGCACATTACCAGGGGTCTGACAGGTAGGATGCTGTCCAAAGTTATTCACATCATGGGCAGTTCTATTAGGATTCCTCACCAGATTTTTATGGCTCCAATATCTCTTGGGAATGTATAAAATAAAGGTTCCCAAAATGGTCCTGTCATTGCACATTTATCAGCTACAGTTGCCAGGACTGTGCATGAATATGGCACAATCCTAATTCTTCCATAAGGATGGGGGTTGTGCATGCAGCTTGCTGCTCGTTTCATCTAACAGCAAAATGAGTATTACAACACAGTTTAAATAAGGTCAGGAGATCAGCCTTCTCCAGGATGCTATGGTGAAATGGACTGTAAAAAGCTCCTGCCATGTGTGAGAGGTAAAAAAGGATATTATAACAGCCATACTCAATACAAGGTAGAATCGGAATTTTAAACACAGGCCGATGATTTGATTTCTCCACTGGAATTCAGTATAACTGCAGTGAAGGAGACCAGTTGCTAGAGCTTTTTTCCTGTCCTGCAAAGAGTTGTTGTTGTTTAACCCCAGCCAGCCACTAAGCACCACACAGCCACTCGCTCACTCCGCCACGGTGGGATGGAGGAAAGAATCGCAAGAATAAAAGTGAGAAAACTTCTGGGTTGAGATGAAGACAGTTTAACAGGTAAAGCAAAAGCTACATACACAAACAAAGCAAAACAGGGAATTCATTCACTGCTTCCCATCAGCAGGCAGGTGTTGAGCCATCTCCAGGAAAGCAGGGTTCCATCACACCTAATGGTGACTTGGGAAGACAAAACACCATCTGTCCTGGTTTCAGCTTAATTCAGAGTTCATTTTCTTCCTAGTAGCTGCTATAGTGCTGCGTTTTGGACTTAGGATGAGAACAATGCTGATAACGCGCTGATGCTTTAGTTGNACTCAGCCAAAACCGGCACAAGAATAAACAGGTTTTTAAAAAGTCTCACTCCAGGAGACAATAAGATAAAGATGCATATATATAAATGTATCAGAGTCTTGTAACTGTGAACAGCTGAGTAGTTCACATGGTGAAGTTCGCTCCAGTTCAAGCCCTAGCATCACCAGTTCTCCATTTTGCAGTTGTGTGATGCCCTAATAGTGAAATAACTGTTTATCCCAGAGTAGGTATCAGCCACCAACTGCTAGTGCAGTCCTACATTGCATTAGTAGTTACATATGAACAGGTGACTCTCCCACTTCCCTGTGTCTCCACTAGCATACAACTGTGTCATTTTTGTTTTCCATTAAGATTTCAGTCTTTGTGCAAAAGCCACAACAAAGTAAACATACAATACCGAATGGTACAGTACCTAGGGCAGTTGCTGGGATGTGGGAGACAAGGACTAACAACATTCTTCTGCCTAATTCAGATGACAGATGTCAATCCTCTGCTTCCTTGGAGGACGCTCTCAGGCCAGCTAGCTCATCTATTCTTAAGGAGTGCAGGGAAAGGTCATCTGCATCCAACTCTCACATTGCCCTTGAGTTCCAAGTCAGAAGCTTTGTCTCCTGCAAGCTCTTGAAGAAGAAATACTTGATCCTGAAAAAAATAATTTTGACAGTTTGGATGACACTTTTTGTGCTAAAAATAGATTCTCAAGCTACTTCAGATTATTTCTGAAGTTTAATAGATTGATGGCATGGAAAAAAATGGCACTACATTACATACAGAAGGCATTACAGATTATGTGTTTTAAAGCAGAGGCAGAAAGGCACCCCCTTGCCTATCAGCTAATCTCATCTTTTATTAGAGTTACAATATTTTTTGTATATAGTGTAACAGAATTCCTCACAGTCCTTCCAAGACAGATCAGTGTTTAACAGTGATGGTTTGATATGCAGCAACACCTTGCCAATAGTTTAATCATTTGTCTTTTAAAAATTTCGGTACAAATTGGGAGTATTTCTTTCCTTATTGGGTGGGAGGGGCATGATAGCAGACTTCCAGGCAAATAGAAGATATTTGCTCAAAATTTAGGTGTTTGTTCCCTCTGTGTTACAGACTAGGCTCTCTCCTGGCTTTCCCAAGGCATCTCTGGCTGGCTGCACTGGCAGTAGCCCAGCTACTGTATCAGAATGTTGAGAAGGTAGAAATGATAGCAGTTAGATAGGGAGGAGCACTTTGAAAGCACTTCCATGATATCTCCATCTGTCTAGGACACCTGCAAGATGATTAGGACGAGCTGGAGTTTTGCACTCCAGCTGGAGTCTTTGAGGCTAGTGGATGTCCAAACAGGAAGATATGTACAAACAAAATATCCACTCGACACCTCGATAGCTGCACTTGCCTAGACCACCTGGTCATGGTAAGCCATCTCTCTGTGAGTTCCAGCCTCAAAGTCAATGGATTAATACTTAGAAAGAAAGCCACAGTTGACTGAAGTAGTCCAATTAGTATGAGAAGCAGCAGTCCATCTGGTCACTAACAGGGGCTATGGAAACTCACTGTTTTTGCATACCTCAGTGCCTACCAGTGAAATCAATATCTCTGTCCTAATAGTCAGAGCATTGCAATCTGCTAGAGTGTTTGTGAAAGAAAAGAGCATAAGCAATGGCAGCAAGCTCATTGCAGTATCTCCACAAAACTGAAACGTGCTCTGCGGAGAAGCACAATCTCTCCATTTCCGTTACAGACAGAAATATCCCTGCTACAGCAGCACATTTCCAAACAGAGGTGGAGGAGCTTGAGTGAGGGTATTAGTGGTTTAGTCATATAGTGCAGACTGCCAAGTACAGGTCATCCAGCTTTCAATAGTTAGAATACTCAGTAGATGCAAGGCAGAAAGAAGCATAGTGATTCTATACAGAAGGGCTTCAAAATCCAGGTCCTCAGGGGAACCTGAACTGTAACCAGGTTCGCAGGCCACTAGTCTTCAGAGAAAGGGAATGCAATAATCTTACACCTTAAAATAAAAAAAAGAAATGCAGCTATAAAAGAGTCAGGGCGATTCAGAACAACACTGTTTCTCTTGTCACCTACTCAGCCAAATACTCCAGTTATGTGTTACAGCACACGTACAATTCCTATTTTAATCTGTATACAGTAGTAGAGTTTGGTTTTTTTCAGCCACTGTTGTAATGTATTGATGTTTTACGGATGACATGACTCTGCTGTCCTTGGTCAGACCACAGGTCCATGCAGCACAGCACATTATCTCTGACAATGATGGTTTAGGGGAAGAATATAAAACCACTGCAAGCCTATTCCATCTTTCCTCTAGCAAACCCTTCAAACTACCTGAGCCAGATGTTGTATTTTTGTATTTTACAGCCTCTTCCAGGATTGTCTTTCATGAACCTGCCGTTATAATGCTGTATTTAATCCAGGTAAACTTTTTGGTATCCACAACATTTTTGAGTAGTGAGTCACACAGCTTAGTTATGGGACTGGGGAAAAAAGACTATTTCTTTCTGGTTTTAAATCCACTTCCAAATATGCTCCCCACTGGGAGAAACATTTACTAATTCTTCCCTACTCACTGTCTGTTTTCTACTTATTATTTTACAGACTCCCTATTTCATACCACTTCAGTTATCTCTCCTCCAAGATGAAGACTTCCCGTCTACTTTGCCGTTCCTTGTATGGAACAGCTTCAAATATGCAGTAAGCCTTGTTGGGCTCCTCATCTACCTTTCTGAGAGGAGAGAGGTGGCAGAACTGTATCTAACAGTCAAGATGTAAACACTGAGTACCAAACTGAAACTGTCACAGAATTATCCAAAATCACTCAGAAGTAATAACCACTAGTTCAGCGCCCTTCATGTTACATGTTTCTCCAATGTACAGTGCTTTGCATTTATTGACACTGGACTTCATTTATCATTTGATCCCTTAATCACTTGTTATTTTGTGATCCCAGTACACCTTTTCACAGCCACTTTAATTTTCACTACTGCAAATAATGTCATATTCAGCTTATGTTTCCTCTCTACTGCTACCTTTCCTGAGACTATTTATGAATAGGTTACGAGATTTTCTCTGGGAGATGCTAGTAGTCTCCCTCTGCAGTGAAAATTAGCAGTTTATTCCTTTTTTTGGTTTTATGTCTCTCATTAATCAAGTCATGTTTTCTTTTTATCTTTTGACATTTTAGTTCTAAAAGCTTTCAGTGAGAACCTCATTTGAACTTTTTGGAAATCCACATACAATTCTACACCTTAAGGTGTTTTCTAACTATTTGTGCATTTAGCCATCAGATTTTCTCTTAGCTAATCACAGCATGTGAGACTTATGTATAAGCTAAAGGTTGAAAACACTGACTGCAGACATATTTTAAGGAAGGAAGAGGTACTACACCTAATTTTCATCAACTACAACACTACAGTATCATGATACATCTATACAAGACAGACAGAAGTAGAAAAAAGCTACTTATTTGGTCACCTGAGAAAAAATACAACTGTTTTTATTGAAAAATAATCTGTAGTGCACCTTAATAATGTTAGGGCTTACAAACTTTTTTTTCGAAGAGGAGCATGATTAAGCTTCCTTAGCATGACATATATTTACTTATAGTATCAATTAAGACCTGGCGGGATGCTTGAACAGAGGATAATTTAGCTCCTTGAATGATCACAGAGAAACCTTCCCCCAAATAAGATCAGTTTTCCTTTCATTCTTTTCCCTCCCTCCCAACAAACACCCTCTAAAGCCTCCCACAACAGGAACGACAACAATACATAATTTAAATGGTACCTGTAGCTTCTGGGAACTCTCCAAGCAATACCTCCTTTCACAAGGAAGGAAAATTACACAATAATACAGAAAAATGTGAGAAAGAAATATCCTCAAGCTCTCTGGAAAAACAAAGTATTTTCCACTTAAAAAGCAAGGAAGACAAACTGTGCATAGCCTTGGGAGAAAACAAAAAACCTGCAGGAGCAAAATATGTAAGATATGGCAGTCTGCCAAGGAATCAGGAATGGACAATAACACAAGATGGAAATACTATCTAAAACACTCCCATGGCCAATATGAACCAGTTTCTAGACACAGATAAGAGAGTTGGAGTATTAACTCTGGCAACACTTCCCTGCTTTGTCATGCCAACAGTATAATGGAAAACGAAACATTGATTGATTGAACTGCACATGACTTGCCATGAGATATGAACTGTATTACTTACAGAATCTTGAATGGATTCTCAGTAGCTCTGCTTTGTAACTAGCTAGTGTTTTATTTTTAACCACTTTAGAACTGTAATGTGCAGATGGAAGTGGATTTTACAGCCCTGCTTTGTTTTATTTTGCGTTTCAGACACTGCTGTGCCATGGCACAATGTGTATCTAGGGGATTGCAAACAAACTGGTGAAAACCCCATGCAATAAAGTCCACATTTGGCTTTTAATTGTGTAAATGCTGAAAACACTCTGAATACACATCCTACTTACTCTACACAGGAATCCTACAGGGCAGGCAGATTTTATTGAGCTGGGTCATAAATGGGTCCATAGTCAGGGCCCAGTAAAATGTTGCAGGTCCTTATTCTGCTATCATGAGTGGTGTTCTCAGGTGTTCCTTGGAACTATAGGACAGCACTTCCTCTTGACAAAAATTGCAGTCACTCTGACACTTGTTGCCAAGGTTGTGAAAGGCAGCAAGCAATTGCTTCTAAAATGTACAGAATCCCAAGAAGCGTGCCAAGTAACAGTGCTACTTAAAGCCATATAATATGTGCAGCTTCCCTAGTATTAGCCAAGATTACCAAGAGTTGGCAGACCCCAACACATTTTTGACATTAAAATGCTGGGAAACTACTTAAATATTGATGCATTCATTATGAAAACATCTTTTTGGCATTTGTTACCAATTAATGCTTGTGCTTTAGCACAATCACTTTTCCTCATTATATTCACATGTGATGGCGATGTGATGGCGATGTGAATGACCAAACATGATTATGGAAACATTGGCTCACATTCCCCGAAACGGGTATTTGTAAGGAGCCTGTCAATGGGAAATATTTGGAAATTTATCAGGAGTTCAAGTACATTTTAAAAGGACATCTGTGTACAAGCAGCAATCAAAATCAACAGTATTATCATAAAGGTGCATTGGATAATGCAGCAGAGGTGCAGTTGCTGAGCATTATGTTGCATTAACAATATATTGTTCAGCTGTACAATACCATTGCTGGTCCTAGGTGTATATTTATGAAAGGAATGGATATCAAGTAACAAATATGAACTTCAAGCTAAATCATGAGGTTGCATCACAATTAGCTGGATATCAAAAAGGGAGTAATTTGTTTTCAAAAGCCGAAAGGCTAAACATAGAATCATAGAATTATA
>VZTL01032265.1:7872-25105 GCA_013400535.1 Scopus umbretta
TTTTTTTTCAGATGAGATTACCAAAGGATTGAAAGAATCCAAGGAAAGCTAGCCCGACTGTCTCAGACGCTGATGCAATGGGACTTAGGATAATATTTTTTTCTAGTCTCACACAGTCAAAACTCAGGAGCTGGAAGCTGACTTCACCAATATGATAAAACTAGCTTTAAATCGTTCAGATTATGACTATGATATCATTGATGTGCTTTGTTTTTTTTTTTGTTCTTTGCCCAGTTTCTATTTTTTGCCTTTTAGCACATGACAGAATCCATTCTCAGACTTGTTCTATAGTTGCTTTTCCCCTCCAAAGAAAGCTGAAAATCATAAAAATTAGTATGACTCCAGAAGCTAAGTTTTTGGGACAAATAGCAAATGCCAGTAAGTTGTGTCACAGTAGATTTGTGAGAATCCAAGTAGCTATAGGGGGAGATTTTCCTGCCAGAGCAGGAGGCAGCATGGGGAGTTGTGAGAGGTGAGGCCCAGCATGCTCGTGGGCAGCTACACTTAAAAGGAAGGAGGCTTGAACAAAATAAGGCAAAGATACACTTGATTCTGAAATGAACTGACAGGAATTCATCTTGCTATGAAGATCATCTTCACAGCTTTCCTAACTTTGTTTTACATGTTGTATTCATACTACTTTTATGACAATCACAGGAAGTGATAAACTTGTTTTATTGCTCTTCAGAGGTACTATTGTGTCCAATTAGCTTGGTGCTACAGTTTTTTCTAATTAGCCAGGAAATACACATCATAGTTAATTACACTGTACACCATTTGAGAGGCTGGAAATAATTAAACATGTTTTCATTATTCAACTGGCCTGGAAAAAGTAAATAGATTTCAAGCACTAGTCCTGAAATACTCTTTCTGATGCTGGCAGCCAATTACATCAAAATTTTCAAAAAAGCCTGAACATGTCAGAAATACACAGCAACAGTCAAAAGAGCGAGCTGTGTGCATCCGTGAAATATATATTCCTTCTTTAAAGAAAGAAAGTATATAGCTCTGCGGAAAACAAAAACAAAAAGCCAAAGTGACTATGTGAACAATATAATTGTAATAACAATAAAGAATACTTAACAGAACCAACCGTATATAAGCACTGAACCTAACTGAAACTACTAATACATACAACTTTGAAAATCAAATTTTCTTCCTCAGATTTACCAAGTAATTAAATTTCAGCAAATAGTTTCACTGCAAAACAGTGCACTGTGATACCTGAACAAGAGATGACCTTTGTTAAACAACTACATTTTTGATAGCCCTCCCCTAAATATCCTCAGGTTCAGCTGCAGCTTTATTTTTACAAAAGGCCAGAGCCTACAAAGGACTTAGGTGACTAAAAGAATTGGGCATAGGAACCTCTGCACTGAGTGCACAGGCTCCCCGCAGAGGGCACTGAGAGCGCCAGACCCCTCACAGCAGCATGCCAAAAGGCAGCCAGCCGGAGGGGGCGCAGTGTCCCCCAGCTCAGCAATCACTAGATGAGCATTAGCCAACAGGGACACTCTCTGGTCAGGAGCACATCAGAAATGTCACCCAGCCCTCCTCAGGTGTAGGTCCCAGTGCCACACGAGCACTTGCTGTTCCTGATCTCCAGCCCTGAGCATCCTCCTGGAGGCAGGACCTGTGTTTGTTCCTTTCCTTACACTGAAGTGGGCAGACTTCATGTTTTGCTTTAAAAATAACCCACAGGCCCAGGTCATCACTGTGGAAGTGTACCCTTTTCATTTTGGACAGCCAAGTCTGTCCTGAATTGCCTGAGATGTATATCTAAGACCTCCTCAATTGGTCTGCTTACCTCTACTTCAGGTACACCAAGGATCGGACATTTTGCAAATGCATTCTTGCAGAATTATTGCTCTTCTACATGAACTCTGCATAGGACAGGAAAGAGCTTTTAGGACATTTGTTTACACTGGAGGCAGCTCTTAGAGCTGTGCAGGAGCTAAAGTTCTGTTTTGTGAAGGATTTCCAACATATAACGAACCACCCAGACTGCAAACCATCCAGGAAGGTCTTAGTAGGGGTGAAACAAGGGAGGGAAAATTACTGTGGCTGATTAAAATTTTAAAGTGTTGTAATTTACAGAATTGGATAAAACACAGCAGAAATAGAAAATAAAATGCAAGTGGTAAAATCAAAAGCAAAACTTCATTGTTATGAAAATGGTAAAATGAGATTTTTTAACGTTCTGGTGATTTATTTTTTTTTTCCCCCACAAACGAAACTTTGCAAATTGTACCCAATATAAGAAATGCAGTTTTGACAGGATCATACATTTCAGCAGAATATGATTCCCTCATGATTTCTTTGTCCTGGACTATTTCTTAATTCTTTCAAGAGATTAATTCTGAATAGACACAAAATTTACATTTAAGCCTGCTTGTTGTCAGAGCATTTAGAAGAGTTATCAGATGAAACAGACAACTAGAAGAAAAGCTCTTTCTTCATCAGGTATTTCAAATTAGCTTTTAGAACCTAATATCTCTGATGGTTTGTGAAACATGGGGATATGTTTACTGTGAACATCAGCAGGAAATTTCTTGCTTCAGCTTGCCTTTACAAATGAAGCAAATCAGATACAAAATTGGTTGCTAGTGACTTTGGAAATTTGAAATAATCCATTCTTCTTTGAAGCTAAGACAAATGAAATTTAACTGCCTTATAAAATATTTTTCTATTTCAAACTGTCTTTTGTATGATCTGACTTTTTTTCATGACTTGACAGTTACATTAAAACAAAAAGAAATTTAAACCTGAAACAAATATGCCTCCATGGTTGTAATCTGAACTTCAACCAGTAACAAAATCAAATGTCAACAATGAAATGTGTTCAACCTAAAGCAGTATCAAGATTAGAAGAGGCATTTTCCTCTGTTCATTCTGTTCATTTGACCTTCTAAACATGATTATCTCAAATTATTGATTTATACAAATTAAACTTTTTTTTAAGTTAATTGAAACCATCCATGAATCACCAAGCTCTTTTGTAAAACTATACAAGGAGGCAAAAAAAAAAAGGTTTAAATAATTTTTATTTTTATTTTACTGCAATGAGAGTGAAGTTGTGTAAAAGCTTCCTGAACAGAACCAAGCAAGTTTTGGTTAGTAAGCAAAAGCAAAATAGTCATGCCTTAAGGATGATTCATGTTGCTGTAAATAATTTTGTTTACTATTGCAGTTGAAATATACAGCTCTGGTGACATAGGTACATATACACAGAAAGCCTAATGGAAAAGCCCACTGAAATCACTAATGTTATTTTCATTGACCTCAAAGGGTCAATGTAGTCTTATGGCCTACCTGTTGATGTGCAACTGTGTTTGCTTTCACATGCAAAGTACACTCTGTCCATTTACAGCTATAGTAACATGCAAGAGAATAAACATAAGGAGCTTTATTTTTAAATGAAATGTGTAGCAGCTACATACAAACTCATCTGTATGTTTTGGACATATATTGGCTATTATTTCTCTGTCCACTCACATATAGCGTAGACATTCTAGAATGAATCAGAAAAATAGAGAGGATAATATTATTTTTGTAGTTTTCTAACTTAATAATGGTGGTGTAATTTACCATACTGGAATTACCCATAAATGGGTAATTTGGCTGTTTCCTCTTAAAAATGTAACTTAACCTGAACATAGCAATGCAAAATGAGCTTAGTGTAATAAAAATCACCCCATCATATTTGTTGCTGTTGCGCTATATTTAAAACAAGCCTGCAAGTGACAAAAATAAATAAAAAATTGTCAGGTTCTAACTGCTCCTGAAAGGAAGGCACTTTATAAAACTTCAGACTGCCTGACCTAGTCCAGTAACGCCAAGCATAGGAGATTGGCAAATTTACCGAATGTCCATGTTTCCCTTATGGAAGGAAAATGAGGGCAAACTGAACATCACATTAATACATCCTAGTCCAGCAGCATTATGCAAAGTTAAAAACTTCAGGAAGAGGACGTTCAGGCTTTGATTTCGAGCTACAGATCAGGATTTCTTACACACCTGGGAGTCCACAGAGAGCCCACCAAGCAAGGGAACCTTCTTACACAAAGCCCTAGGTAAACAACAAACTATAACACTTCAGCTTTAAAAGAGTATTTCTCAACCCTTATTTTGTTCCTAAATGCAAATAATGATCACATGAGCTTCCATATCTTTCAGTTCTACATGGGGTTTAGGCTGACGGTCTTTTTGTTATTTTACGGAGGATTGAATATAGTGCTATCGATTTCAAGGAGCTTGGAGGATGAGGGGCTGGGGAACTGAGGCCTATGCAACAGCAAAAAGTGGTGTCGGGGTTGTGACAAATAATACAGTAGCAGCAATTTAATGAAGCGTTTCTTTCTGTACATTAGTTAAAAATTAATTTAGAACCTGGAAGCCTGATACCGATTTCAAGAAAATCAATGTTTAAACACCCACTGAATTGTAAAAGGAGAGATAAACTTCTAAATTATTGACCACTGCTGCTTATGTCATCTGTTTGTAGTTCAGGTGCCTGGTTTCTTAAGGGATTTTAGAAAGATTCAGTCTTTCCTTATCTCAAACACTGAGCAAACTCAGACAGATTGAGACATAATCTGTACCACAGGAGGACCATTCTGATGAACCAAGGCAATGCCTTACTCCCATGACGCTCTGGGTTTTTTTAACACACAGAATTACACTAAATAGTACATGTTTCACCTTTGCTCGCCCAGCTGTTCAAAGGAACCAGATCCAGTTCTGATGTGCTAGATCATCACTGCCTCTCCATACCAGTAACAGGATATCTATTCCTAAACAAATAGTCATGGCTCCAACCTCTCCTTAGTCACCTTTCAGTCTGCTGGTCCATCAGGATCTCTTTATTTCAGCAGCATCGTCACAGACATGATTGCTTAAGGCTAGGAGAAATACAAAGTTTGTAGGAAGAGGAAATATTTGTCATTGAAATGAGTGATAACTGAAAAAAATAGTCCAACTTTGAGAGACAGAAAAAAAAAGTCTTCTTTTTAAGGCTGAAAGAAGGGTTTCTGTGTACAAGCTTGGGTGCTTTTTCCAGCTACAGTTAGTTTACCCTAATTTAGTTTAACAAAAATTCTTCCTATGCAACATCAGGATTCCTTGAATTAAAAGTGGTATTAGTAGTATAAATCCGATAAACAGTAGCTAAGACTTCCAGATGTAATGATGTGAAACCAGGTTTGCACACTTAGAACATCATATTTAAGGGCATTAAAATCAGTTTTGTTTCTCACATTTTGGAGATTTGTTCTTTTTCATTTTGCTTTCTTATTCAATTGCTTTTGGTACATGCTTTTAGGATTAGGTGTCCCTATTTTTATAAATCAGGGTAGCTCTGTATCAATCACCAGAAAAGGCAGATTTGTGCTTACTAAGAATTTGAAGGAGATTGTATAATTAGCTGTAAAGCAAGAGCAGAAGAGATCATTTCATTGTAGAGCAGAGCGCAATAAAAATTCACTTACTTTGTTTTGTTAAAATACACATCTTTTAAATTGCCCATTTAGGTGACTAGATGGTGAAAGTTAGGCAAACTGACAGAGGCAAGCAGGATAACAAAATAATCCCAAGGTAAAACATCACAGAAGCAATAAGAAGGGATTCTTTCATCTTTTCAATGGAGCTGGTCCAGAAATAATAACAAAATTTCATTTTAAACATAGTCCAATATAAAATAAGCCTTACTTTTGTATTGTCTGATTCTGCCTGGGTTTCTTTTTACTTTATTAGCTATATCTTTAATGTAATTATATGTTTAAGTATCCTTACAAGCAGTATGTTCTTACCTGTAATGACTGTAAGTAGATATGAGTAGGTGTGGGAGGAAAATAAGGTTTTCTGTCTTGTAAATATATTTGTTAATAAATAGTTTGCCTTTTTACTGTTTCTTTTTTACCTTAAGTCACAGCAAACTGGCAAACATTTTTCTGACAATCAAAATATTTATTTTTGCTAAATTTTGGATGTTTGTTCAGATTTTTTGTTCTCCAGAAAAAGAGTAACTTAGCTTGGTAGAAAAAAAGATACACATAATCCTGTTTCTTATCTTCAGTGCTGACCAAGGAAGATGCAGGAAGAGTAGTCATCTACAGAGGAGTATAGAAACACAGCAAATTTTATTAAAGAGGTGCTTTCTTAGTATAATCTAATAGCTTCCTCTGGTCCAACGTCTTCCCGAGTAACAGGTTGTGTCTGCCTTATGTTTTTTAAATTTATGTAAATTTTTGGCATTGGCAACATACTGTAGCAACCAGTTGCACAGATTAATACTTTTTTGTGTAGGGAAAAAAAAAACAAAACTAAACATTTTGTTTGGTTTGAACCTACTATATGAAAAGTTAATTTGATTTCCATTGCTTCCTGTATTCAGAGAAGCAGTGAATAGTCATTGCATATAAACATGCCTTCCCCAGGCAAATAATGCTGCTTTTGATCTCTGTAACTTTTGCCTTATATATGTCTTTTCTGTCGTGTTTAATCCTAATCTGTTTGTATGTTCTTAATATAGAAGACATTTGTTTCTTTAATCAGCCTTCTCTCCTTTTGGTGCACCTTGTCTTGTTTTACTGTATCTCGTTTTAGGGTAAGAAGATCAGAAATTAATTCAATGTTGAATCTATGAGCACTCCACCAACATATATGGTAACACAATGATGTTTTCCATTTTATAATTAGTCCCTTTCCTAATACTTCCTAAGCCTTGATTGCTTTTTCTTTTAAACATTTTTTAATATCAGAACTTGACAAGATTAAATATGTCAACACTTGTAAAAGGCCTCCTTTGCTTTCTAGGGAGGAGTGAAGAAGGAATAAAGTTTGACATGAACTATTTCAAATTTCAAATTTAAATCTATAAGATCTTAAAATAAAAAAAAAAATTGTCAAGTTGGAATCTTGCTATAGACAGTGATCTGAATAAATATGAACAACAAATTATGTAGGTAATATATTTAGCTAATTTATTGAAAATGGCTGAAAAACAGCAGCATAAAGTCCCCTGTGCAGAATCCCTCCATCAAACTGGCATCTTCAGACTGGCTTTTCCTACTAATGCTGTATTTGGCTATATTTTTCAGCATCTGTGCTGTATTTGCTTTTCTACCCAAACAAAGGAAAGCCTTCAATTCTCAGAAGATACTGAAGATACTGTAAACAACAAACACTAAAAAAACCCCAACCCTATCCTGTCACATGCTGAATGCCTTTTGTGCTCTTCAATCTACCATTTTGGAGATTTGAGCTGGATAAATTATTAGCTAGTGCTGGCATTCCTGTCTTTGCTGGGAAGAAACTATCTATCTTGCTATCTTGCTCTCCGGAGTGCTTGCTTGGTTCCTGGTCTGCCCTTCCTCACTGTGGAATTTGCACCACAAGCCTGTGCACAGGGGAGCAGCCCCCAGGCTGCCAAAGCTGTGCACATCACCCCCTTTTCCTGGCCATTCACCTCTCCACACCCGAAAGCAAGAAGGAAGCATTGGCCTTCTTGATTGATCGCAAACCTGATTACTATTTTTTAAATAACTGACGCTTTTAATGGGAATTTTTCCTTCAAAGCCTTGTTCTGAACACTCTGACTTTGTGAAGCCTATTTGCATGAATGATATTTGAAAGTAACTGTAACTAGCCTTTCCAATTTTATTTGGACCATATATTTTGATGAAAAGAATAAAAAGATTCTTCAATTAAAAAAGAAAAAGAAATTGGTTAGGTGACACTTAAGAGCTTTGTCAGGTCTTCAATGATCTGTATAAAGTTAAATATTTGTTTTGCAAAGCAAATTCCACAGCACATTCATCACCACTGCTCAGCTTTATGAGATATGATTTAGCAGCGGGAGCACAAGACAGAAGTCAGGGCTCCGGCAGTCCATTGCAAATACAGAGGTTGATTCTCTCTGACCTAGAAAACGTCACTTAACTTTGAGTCTTTCACCTACCAGATTTAAATAGGCCACAATTATTTTTACCTGTATCAAAAGAAGCTTGCGAAAATTATGTTTTACCTTGCTATTATGAGGGTGTTTAATGGGAGTGGAGATGTTGTGATATCATAGGGACGACAAACATGGTAAATGCTCACTACTCTCTATTCTGCTCATCTGCCAATGGTTGTTATGATTACTACCTTTGCAGCAAGGAGAGCATAGCACGTTTTAATGCAGACTGAAATGGATTAAATTTTATTTTTGTTTTAACGTATTTTCCTGCTGCTGAGGTGCTGACCTTGAGATGGATAGCTTCTTCCCTGTGCCTGCCAGCACATTACAGCCAGCATCCCCCCACCTTTTTCCAACGAATGGACCAGATATACCTGCTTTAATATCGTCTCCTTGGAGAGGGTCTCTGCAGCTGCTGGCCACCTAAAGGTACAGGAAGGAGGTAGATGTGCACACATGTGTGGACACGTGTACACACACACAAACACAGCTGCTGAAGAGAGGGCATGCCTGAGTCCTGGGGAGACTGAAGTAGATACTTCCCTTGCACAGTCAGGGTTACCCTGTAAAATTGTTTTGTCTCTGTAATCTCCTTTTTGAGAAGGGAATTTCTAAATTAGGCCGATGAAGGCCTTAATGGCACAATCTGGCTTTTAATTCATATTTATGCTGAAGCCTCAGCACAGTGTTCCAGCTGCATAAAAGACTATAAAATTCAAATAAATTATATTTACAGCTACTGTAAGGCCTCTTTATAGCGTGAAAGTGACAGAAATGAGAAGCAGGCATGTTTTCAAAGTACTTTGAAGGGAGCCTTGGTTTATAAATTGGAAAGCATTGTAATCTTTCAACTTGCTATCTAGTCCAGGTTTCTTCAGTCTTTCCTCTTTTTGTTGTGAGGAAAGATTTGGCTGCAATCACTTTACACTTTGGTCTGACAAGAGTGTAAGACATTGCCATCCATGACACTATCCCTACTAACCTGATGAGCATGCTGGAGAGGCTTGCTCCCACCAGATCCTTCACACCCCCCCCAAAGGCTGTCAAACCTGTTCTCTCTCACATGTTTTGAAGTGTGACAGCTCCAGCAGAGGGGGGAGGGAGGAGTTGGAAAGGTACAAGATATAGGAATAAAGTAGGAAAAGAAGGGGAAAAAAGAATATAAGGAGGACTTTCCTAATGATAGCATACAATAAATTACAGAACAAAGATCCACAGAGTGCTAAAACTCACTGGTAAAGGAATTGGAAATGTTGTTGTAATGAACAGTTACACTTCAAGGGTATCTGTAGCTTCCTTAGGCCAGTTCTAAAATTCTTTATTCAGTCATCAGTGAAGGTCTTGAAGCCGATACGATTTTTTTTTTCTTTACTCCAGATAAAGAATTGTAAATTTGGCCTTTTGTGTCTGCATGATTCATTCCTGCAGTGTCAAACTGAAGTCTTTAATGTTTGGGTTTGATGACCTACTGTATACAAGCAATTTATCAAAAGTGTTATTAAGTTAAAGGCTAGCTGATTACAAAAGATTTTTCTATTTGATTTACCAAAAGTGACACAGTAACCAAATACACATACTCTGCTGTTTGTGATTCATCTATATGACACTTTTATCTCAAAAAATGGAACAAAAAAGTGATAAACAGGTCAGACACTGTGAGTTCCACTTTCCCTTCGAAAGTTAAACCACAGTGATGTGTATATAACAAAGAGTTGCTTATGCGAATCCCCAGCATGACAGACCTGAATCTCTTGTCACCAAAATCACTACAAATTAGAAGGTAGCCCAGTGAAGCCAGTATGCCAGTATCAAAGAGCATGGAAGAAAGCCACTCCCAGAGTCCTAGATATGTAAAAAGCAAGGAGATACTACTTAGAAACCTCACCCTGAAAGGAAATCTGATACATATAATTTCATTTTCTTAGGAGAAAAGAAGCTTGGTAACTCTGTCCAGGAATGCTGTAAATCTGGATGTTGGAAACAGGAAGCAAGGGTGATGGAAACACCACAGTGCAGTGGTTCACGCTTTCTGAACTTATTTTGCATTGTTTATGCCATGATATGCAACACTCCAAAGATTACATGCCCACTTTCTTAGAAAGGCTATGTAAAAAAAAATCTATAAAAAGGGAGCTGAGGTGCCTTAATTTACTACATCACTAACGTCCTAAGACTGTACTTAAAGCCTTGATTATTCAGACTAAAAATCAGTCGTGAATTTTCATTAAACACCAGTGCAACTTGTTTCTGGTTTCTGTTTCATGGGCCCAGCGCACCAAAGCATTAGACTTCCTCTGCCAGTGGTACACCTATTTAACACTTTGCAGGAGTTCTGCTTCCCCCAGTCTTGATTTAAAAGGTCCCGATACTTTTTTTTTCAAGCCTTCCAACAAAATTCAAGGAAAAAAAGAGCAAAATTAAGATGAGTGAGATGAGTGAACATACATTTCCTAAAAGTTGCTTTAAGATTATATATACTTAGATAATTTCCCTTCAGAAGATATGAAACCTCGGATCTTGCCCATGCTGTCACCAGTCAACAATCCACTAGAATAGAATTATGCCAAAAAGTGCCTGGAACCTTAGCCTGCTGTCCTACCATGTTTCTGCTACAATTTATTTCAGGCAAGTTAATCCTTATTTCTGACCATATTTAGTTAAGAATTGTGGCCACTGATGGTGAAACCTAATGGGTTTTGTCCACTAGTTCATTAATGAGTTATTCCAAGGGAGAGAACTTTAAGGAAAATTTCTCTTAAAGAGAAAACAGACTCGAGACAACTGCACACAACTAGCTGTCCAGTGAAGCAACTCTCCTGTGTATAAACTGACTTGAATTGTAAGTGGGTCAAAATTTTTTGGCTTAGAGGAGAGAGGATATTTGCAGTATGAGATCACATGATCCTCTCTCTGAGCAACAGGAATTTTCCTAGGAAATCCAGGTGCCTGTAGAGACTGAACAGCAGTGAAAAAGCAGGTAACTTTTAGAAGTCATGCTTTTAAATAACTGTAAAAACTCCCTCTACTGTATTTTTGTAAGCCATAATTCACCATATTTTTTCAGTCAGTTATGAAACTACAGTGTCATTAGTTACTAATTAGCTGAGCTAATGTTGAATGCATTCTAGCACAGTTCATGAAGATGATCCCTCAAAGACCCTTTACAATAGATAAGAGTAACAAGAGCTATTTAATAGACAGACAAACTGAACCAAGGAGGTGAAATCATTTATATAAACACATTGTATATAAGTATCTCTCTCTGCTGAGGTCCCTGATAAGTTGATATTTGCTGTCTGTCTCTCTTTATCCATGTCATTGTGCCAAAAGGAGAAAATTAGTGTCTAATAGCAATATCCTCAAAGGTACTTAAGCAATTTTCTTCTCTTCTTCCCTTTGGGATATAGCCAGAGATATGTAGATAAGCAGAGTGACTGATTTCTAAGCTTAGTTTAAAAGTAATATTCAGATCCTATCTGTTTACTCATGGGCACAAAATAGAAAGTTTTCTCTTGAGAAGAAGGCAGTGTAGAGTTGATTCTGTGGGTATTATAGCTTAGGAGTTCAAAAGCACTAAGAAGGGCATAATCTCTGTGGAATCAGAAGTTCAGAGCAAAGTTTGAGAAACAGCTTTTGCTACACTGAAATTCTGAGCTGATTTCATTCTTTCAGTACTTGATCACCGTCACAAGAACTTGACGTGAGAGCAGAGCTGTTGCTGTGAAAGGAAGAGTGACTAGAATCACTATTTCCATCTATCTGTAATTTATGTATCTTCCAACTGATCCCTTTTTCAATTGTCCCTAAACCCAGAAACTGACATTGCTCTGCTCATAATTACCATGTGTAGTGATGCTAAGCGCTGCTAGAAGATGCACTAGCAAAATAAAAATTTGGATTCATAGACACAGTTTATTTAACCAGATTATAAAGATAATGTACTGAGAAGGCAGAAATAACAACATCAGAAATACATTGGGCACAGGAATTAACCTTTCAGGAGTTTTATAAATGTATCAAGTCTTCAACATTCTCTTACAAGTCCTTGTAGAATAATTCCAGTGAATACATTTATAAATGTATTTCTAACTTCTTCCTGAAACTCATGCATTATTTCTCCTTTTTTTTTTTTCCCCAGATGTAAACACTGGTGAAATGACTAATGCAGTTTGGTCTTTAAAACATAACTGGAAAAATCATTGCTGCAACAGTGTAGTATCTCTTTAGTTTTTCTTCCTTCCCTCTCTGAGTTGCTTCTCATTAGCTCCATCCCAAACAGAGACAGCTTTTAGTGCAGCTGTTCCTGCTACAGCATATGCCTTGTGCTAGCTGTCTTCTGCTTCTGTCCTTGGTAAGAGAGTTTTACGCTTATCCTGTCATCTTTTTGAGGCAGCTCACAACATACCAAGAGGCGATAATCAGAGCTCAAATCCAAGTCAAGCCAAACTCTGAACTAATGATTATCCAAAGTACACAAACAATGAGAGGTGTCACCACTGCCATTCACTTTACCCCATGTAAGTCTATCTGAACAGTCAAAGAGGGAAAGAGAGAAGCCACTTGTCACCTCTTAACTAGGACCTCCAGGATACCCTCTGAAAACAGTGAGAGCACACTGAATGAATGGTTTCCATGCAATGCTCTCAGGACAGACCCTGCCCTCCTGGGGTACCAGGCTACATCAGCAGGCAGGCTGTACTCTGTGATTTCTGAGGCTCTGAACCATGGCTTGAGATCGGATTTACTTGGCTAGCCTACCAATTGTCTTTAAAGGGAATCCCAAGGATACGGAGGTGAGTTTTAATGGTGAAATATAATGTACTTTCTTTACAATTTGAGGATTGGTGTCACCTACTCTTTTTACTGACTGACTCAGTTATTTGAGTCTGCAAGTTACTAGATGATCTTAAGGAAGTTATTCTTAAGACTACATTTTTTTTCCTATAGAAACAGAGAGGTTCAAAGTTCATTCTTAAGCCCCACAACCTGGACCAAAGAAAACCAAAATACCATCTTAGAATCATGCAGTAATTTGGGACAGAAAGGACATCCAGAGGCCATCAGTCCAATACCCACTCAAAGCAGGGCACGTATATAAGTTAGATTCAGCTTTGAAAGACTGAGTTGCTCAGGATCTTATCCAGCTTCATCCAGCAGAAAGTCCAGCTAATGAGCAGCTACTCCCCACTGAGAAAAGGCCCAACCACCATCACTCTCTGCTTGTTGTGAAACCAGTGCCCCCACAGGGAGCAGGTGACTGACCTAAGCGGAGGGATTTGCCTGTAGTTCCATACATGCCTGGATCTTTTGTTAAAAGTTCTCTGATGGAGCTTGATTGTTTCTTTTCACTCTGTTTAATAAAACAATGCAGAAGGAGCTCTACAAATAATGAAAAATTGCTATTCTGTGTGCCCAAGTGAAAAATAGTCCATGGAGCTTTCAATGGGCTTTGCTAATGCATATAGAAAATGCGTCTTTCCTGAGAATCATGTCATGTCTTTCAAGCAGATGTTACAGGCAAAAGGAAAAAGGAGCTGGAGAGCACTCTCGAACTGTGTCTAGGAACTGTCCTCTTCTTAATAGTACATGGTCTTTGTTGCTTGAGATATCAGATACAAAAAGGAAGTTTCAGCTAGATCATAAGTGGCATCGGCCCAATCCCAAAAAATAACCATCAAAATCGTACAAAGGGAAAAAGATGCAGAGGAGAAAACTCAGGATATGACAGACCCATGGACTATTTCACTTCCTTTGAAACACAGACTCTTCCTGCTTTCCATTAAAGGTCTCAATGAGTATTTCTACTCCAAGAAATGTTCATGAGCTCTCCCTTTGTGTGAGACAATTGATGACTTGCAACTGATTAGGCCAGACCTTAGAAAGACTTCTCTTCCTGGCTTCCTGTGACTGTGGTCTAGGCATTTCCTAAGTCATTACTTCAATACACTTCTCTTTTAATAATACCAATAGCTACCTTTACAGCTGAAGCTGAAATACAGGTGGTGAGGTGTAACATTAATACTACTGCCTTGGATTGCTTTTTCTCATTCTGTAGTATCAGATGTGAATTTGTTTGATGAACACAGTAACAAAAACCTGACCCAACAGAGACCTGTCAGTGATCAGGGAATGGGCTGTTTTCAATGCAGGTAGCGTGACAAAATCAGGAATAACTGTGATTAATATAAAGATCGAGAGGACATAAACTATTCATGAATCAATCAAAGAGGTCATAGCCCGAGTTGTTCACTGATTCATATGCCATTTGTATCTGGTTTTGCATTAGATACCTTTTTCTGTTATTTTTAATTCTTCGTTGAGAAAACTGCTCACTCAAATGTCATATGCTTCCAAAGCCAAATTTAGATATGAATTTCTTTGGATTTTAGACATATGTATGGTGTTAAAATTCACAGCGATGCATGTTAGGGAAAGATCCTGTTCTCATTTCATGCTTCTGACAATCTGGAGCACCTCCTTCTACTTCAGTGAAGATACTATCATTCAGTCATAGCAGAGTGTGCATCCTTGACTTTAGTGTGGCTTTGTGAGCTATTGAATGTATATTTTTCTTCACCCCAAAAATACGCATCCCATGAACAAAAACTTTGCATACCAGTCTGCCCTTCAAAATAGAAGAACACAGAAAAAAGGTCGGGACTATGTCAATGTATAAACCTCAGGGATCAGGTTTTATAAAATATTTCAACTCTTAAATGTGCAGAATTACCTTAGAAAGGTAGGATGCCTTTCAAAAGGTGAGGTAGCTTTTTAAGACAACAATATAGCTTTTAAAAACTGTTCCCACGTAAGTCAGGATCATAGTTAATAAGCAACTACACAATAAACAGCTATAAATAGCTATGAATTCCCTGTATAAAAAAGAACCCTGGCTTCAACAAGCAGATGAATTTGGCTTATGTTGAACATTTTACACATATATAGGAACTGCTTAGATATAAGGGTAATGTTTGAAGAAAATGCCTCATTTACTCATGCGAAGGCTGTTAAGGTTTCTACAAAGCAGAAAATGAATTAACACACTCAAAACCTTGTTGTTTTTAAATTACATAGCATTGGTAACTGTTTAAAGGTGGTTACACAGGTTTACATTTCTTCCCATAACTGATTCCAATGGTGATGAAATTGGTGAAAATAATGTTGAAGATGTTTACTAAAAGTGTGGGGAGATGAAGGTGCTGGCAAATAGCTTTTTATTTTGTTTGATGAATTCTGGTGTCTTCAAATTTAACTGCCCAAAGTCGTCAAACAGAAATAAAATAAAATAAATAAAAAAACCTACAATTTAGTCATAATTTCAGCTCAAAATTTCCCAAGAAAATTGATTAAATGAAACAAGAGAAAGAAAAAGAAGAATGACTGGATCTAGGTAATAAATTCTTTATGATGTATTTTTTGGGCTTCATCTTACAAGAGTTCACAGTCTGAAACCACTTCCTGAACTCCTATCTTAGGCTGTGCCAAGGTGGATTTATATCTCCTGTGACCGTGTTAAAAAAGATCCATCATCCTGATTTATTTTCTGTCTTTTGCTATGTTAAATGTGAATCTTAGGGGCACAATGTGGTGTCCCCAAGTAACCTACAAAAAGCAAAAATGCAAAAAGACAAGTGAATACAAAAGCTTCTCCTTGTACACTCAGCAGAATCATGGCAAGAGAGTATCTCCTTGGGCCAGTGCCATTATCCTAGCTTTACAGCTGACACCAAAATAGTACAGTAACTGGAGACACATAAATAACACAGATAATTATACTCCCTTTAGTTAATTCCAAAACATCTGTGCATGAGAACACAGCCGTAGTGAGACTTTTCAAATGTCAAAGTGGTGCTGGTAAATCAACACTTCCATGCATGTGACTGTGCTATGATGAGCTCCCAGGTCAGTCAGGGCTACCCCGCAGGGGGCCCCAGTCTCACCCTGTTCCAAGTGGTCCTGCTGACCACAGCCCGTGAAAGAGCTCCTGGGGGAACAGTGTGCTGGTTCCTCAGCTGCATTTACGCATACAAACTCTTTCTAATGCCTTGCTGGTTCGTGGAAAATTGTTTCACTGACATTTGCTATAACTTTTTGTTTTGCCGAGTCTGTTTTCCCTTAAAATAAAGATTTGCTCACATGAACATCTAAAGTTTCTCCAAGTGACCTCATATTCATTATCCTCTTTGAGGATATTCTATGTAAGCTAGCAGGCATATTTCCTCTTTCTTCTAAATTTAGTTCCTTGTATTTTTGTCTTTCTTTTTTAACAAAGAGCAACATGATAAATCCCTATTGTCAGTTAAGTTACCAGATCTCCCAAACTCTCCTTTTTAGTTCTTATCTCAGAATCAGGGTTGTATTTTGTCTGGATTTTTTCTTTCTTTTAAAACAGTTGTTTTAAAATATAATATTTACTGTTTTGAAATAGAAACAAGTAGGATAAAATATTTGTTTATTTGTGAGGTACAGCTTAACAATGAGCTGAGAATGGACTGTAACTGCGACCACCAATTAGGTAAAATTCTTTGATGGCTTCATGTCTTTGTTATTGAAAAAGAATTAATAGATAAGGTGGGTGACCCTAATGTACATAATCTTAGAACCAAAATTACTATCTGGGAAAAACATATGCCTAAATTCAAGGGTGATTCTAAGATTTCATTCAGGAAAGAATGGGGAAAGAAAAGAGAAAAGGATAATTTTTTTATTATTATTTGCTAGCAGGAGCACCTTCAATTAGCACCTTCAAAAACTTTAATCAAGACGAAACTGGTTATATAGGTAGCAGACTGAGTTAATACTGGGACATAGGATCATTCTAACATGTAACAAAAAGCAACTTGTCTTGAATAAAGTTTCAGAAAGCAGTAGTTGGACTCAGTCCTACACAGGAAAAACTTTTGGCTGCACTGGAAAATCTTCTTAGTATAAATCAAGATTTGAATGCAAACTGAAATATCAATTTAATCCCAGAGTAGGTTTTCTTATTGTGGTTTAGCTATCTGTTTACAGTTTAGCTGTGGGAAAAATTTAAAAAAATAAAAAACCCACCATATTGCATCGGAAAATTAGAGTTCATATGAAGGCTTAACTCTTCCTGTATATAAAGTTTAACTGTACCTGTATATCACACTATTATACTTAGCAAAAAAATTTACATATAGACTACCTATATGAATGCATTTATCATCTTGTATACTAAAATAGATAACCGCATCACTATGAGATTTGGTAAAGGTTTTGTATAAAAATGTAGCATTAAAAAAAAAAAAGAAA